>JANIIK010000459.1:57500-116598 GCA_027704905.1 Muraenolepis orangiensis | reverse complement strand
TATATACACATATATACACATATATATATATACATATATATACATATATATATATATACATATATATATATACATATATTAAGAGGAATTATAACTTCACCAATATTAACCAATCTTTATTTACCCATGGTGTATATGTATATATATATATATATATATATATATATATATATATTTATGTATACATATATACATATATATCCCTCCCTACTCCAAGTAGGGAGGGAGTCCTTATCCCAAGTGAAGTTCAAGTATCCCAGGGTCTCCAGCAGGGGCGTTTTTAGGATTTGAAAACATCCGGGGCTTAGCCCAGAGGCAGGGATGCAAACAGGAAACGCTGAAAAAAGAGAAGTTTTTCCAAAAAAGCTGTAACTTCCCTCCCGAATCCATGCGACCGAGCAAAAAAAGTTTTTTCATTTATTTATTAAAATAACGCATAAAATAGTGTTTTTAACTTACAATCAGATCAGATTTTGGGGTTTGTGTTTAGTTAATTGTATTGCATATACATTCATGTATTACAATCATTAGAGAAAGTTAGTTATTGCTCAGTCAATTGTTGGAATTATTTTTTCTTGCTCTTGGCAAGGGGGTCAGCCATAGACGGCGACCCTGGAGCAACTAGGGGTTAGGTGCCTTGCCCAGGGACACTTGGACATACATGGCACCACAGCCGTGATTCGAACCCTGCGAGCTGCCGACTTTTACCAGCTGAGCTATGTAGCTGCCCAGGGAGAGGGGGGCGTGGCGTGAACAACACTGTTGTTCACGCCACGCCCCCCTACAGCACTACAACACTACACTTCAAATATCATTGAAACCACAGCATAAGAGAAGCTTTGAGAGCATGCAATCAAAAAATAAAAAAGTATTTTTTTTATTTTTTTTTTTACAGAAAATGTATATATACATTCGGGGCTAATTACAAAACATCCGGGGCTTTAGCCCCGAATAAAACAGCCTAGCGACGCCACTGGTCTCCAGTGAGGGGAGGATGGAGCGTGAGATTGACCAGAGAATAGGTGCAGCGGGAGCGGTATTGGGTGCACTTTGGCGCACCGTTGTAACCAAAAGAGAGCTGAGCCAGAAGGCAAAGCTCTCGATCTACCGATCAGTCTTCGTTCCTACCCTCACCTATGGTCATGAACAATGGGTAATGACCGAAAGGACGAGATCGCGAATACAAGCGGCCAAAATGAGTTTCCTCAGGAGGGTGGCTGGTATCTCCCGGAGGGATAGGGTGAGAAGCTCAGCCACTCGTGAGAGACTCCGAGTAGAGCCGCTGCTCCTTCGCGTAGAAAGGAGCCAGTTGAGGTGGTTCGGGCATCTAGTAAGGATGCTTCCTGGTCGCCTCCCGAGGGAGGTTTACCAGGCAGATCCAACTGGGAGGAGACCACGGGGCAGACCGAGGTACAGGTGGGAGGAGACCACGGGGCAGACCGAGGTACAGGTGGGTGGAGACCACGGGGCAGACCGAGGTACAGGTGGGAGGAGACCACGGGGCAGACCGAGGTACAGGTGGGAGGAGACCACGGGGCAGACCGAGGTACAGGTGGGAGGAGACCACGGGGCAGACCGAGGTACAGGTGGGTGGAGACCACGGGGCAGACTGAGGTACAGGTGGGAGGAGACCACGGGGCAGACCGAGGTACAGGTGGGTGGAGACCACGGGGCAGACCGAGGTACAGGTGGGAGGAGACCACGGGGCAGACCGAGGTACAGGTGGGAGGAGACCACGGGGCAGACCGAGGTACAGGTGGGAGGAGACCACGGGGCAGACCGAGGTACAGGTGGGAGGAGACCACGGGGCAGACCGAGGTACAGGTGGGAGGAGACCACGGGACAGACCGAGGTACAGGTGGGAGGAGACCACGGGACAGACCGAGGTACAGGTGGGTGGAGACCACGGGACAGACCGAGGTACAGGTGGGGTGATCAGGGTGCGAACTGGAGGGGAGCAGGGCTAGTGGTGACATGAGCTCCCCTGGGAACATGGTTTGTGAAATTTGGGGGGAGCTCTCTAAAATACTGATATGATGACCAAATAAATTCCATTTGGGCATGTTTTTTTTTTTCAAAGGTGTAAAATAAGTGAAATAAAATTATATTTAGAGTTTATGATTCATGAAAAAAGTGTCGCCTGCTTGCGCGTGCAAGCAGGCGACACGAGAGAAGGGCTATGTGCATCGTTGTGTTGTGTGTGTGGCGTCGCGTCTCTCCAGGCAGTGAGAGGGTTGTGTTGTGCTATAGCTGTATTATTAATATTAATATTGTTCATGGTTGGTGCCGCTGGCTGCTCTTATCGCGTGTGTTCGGCTCTGTGTAGGCTACAGCCATAATAGGCTATAGCCCATGTGAAACAATGCAGCCTGTTTTTGAGTCATTTTAAGTTGATTTAATTAAACAGTCAAACGTTACATTGGTGGTCCGTGGATTATTTATTATCAAGTTGATTGAAGTTTGCGTAGTCCATACATGCTCGATCTGTTGACATGAACATGATCCATCGGGACGTTTCATGTAAATGTAGACCTGTGGCACCACCCCGTGTGCAACAGATGTTCTCTTTATAATCGGTCTGTGCTGTTGCTATTAATGCACGGATCAGCATTTACCCCCCCCCCGCAACAAACAAAAAAATCCCGGCTCCCCCGGAGACCGTGGTATAGTTCGCACACTGGGGGTGATTACATCTCCACACTGGCCTGGGAACGCCTCGGGATCCCCCAGTCAGAGCTAGTCCATGTTGCCAGTGAGAGGGAAGTTTGGAGTCCCCTGCTGGAGCTGCTACCTCCAAGACCCGATTACGGAAATGGGACAGCCTTGTCGCGGCTGCTGTGACGTATGCAGCCTAAAAGGATGCAGACCCTAGTGGCAGAGAGATGGTAGAGAGAGAGAGACAACGTGGTCTGCGTGAACCCACGTGGCCTGTGCAGACAACGTGGTCGTCTGTGCAGACCAGCGCTTGTTTCGTTTGAGAGGACCTTAGCACAACAGTAGACGTCCAGCTGTGGAGACCCAGGGACCCACCACATCTGACCCAGCGCTCTTATTATTATTATTATCATCATCCACACATCCCCCGGGTAAGTACACACTTCTTTATGCATGTATACTTATTTAAGATCCTCTGTAAAAACTTGACTAACTAACTTAAACTTCTGTTTTGGGGCTGATACCTACGGCCTATATAGACCGACTGAGAGCAACTCCCAACACGTCTTCCGAGTTGCATTGGTTATTATAACTATGTTTACATATGGAAGTAGAAGTGCATTAAACGCATCTCTCTTTTTTTAAAACCAATGCATACAATGTGTTTTTAAAACAACATGCGCAAATGTAGGCATGCTCATCCTACACAAAGTGTGTGTGTGTGTGTGTGTGTGTGTGTGTGTGTGTGTGTGTGTGTGTGTGTGTGTGTGTGTGTGTGTGTGTGTGTGTGTGTGTGTGTGTGTGTGTGTGTGTGTGTGTGTGTGTGTGTGTGTGTGTGTGTGTGTGTGTGTGTGTGTGTGTGTGTGTGTGTGTGTGTGTGCAAGCTGCAAGCCATCTCTTAGTATTTGTCCATAATGTATTCATATTCTTAAAGTTATGTCAAATGCTAGTAAAAACCCTTAGTCCTAGGTGGATGAACCTTAATACGGGAGAAACTTTTTGTTTGTTTGTTGTTTTGTTTGTTGTACATTTGGTGTCTCCAAATGTAATGAAGACTGAATGTGAGTCATGTGAGTCGAGTGAGTGATTCCAATCAATGACTGAACTGATTATAGATAGATTATAGATGCCATGTGAAACCACTCTATTGTAACTTTACTACACACACACACACACACACACACACAGGGGGCTGAAACTCGTCTAGAGCGAGAGGAGCTTTATGTTGGGATGTTATATATGTGCTCTTTTTTTAAATGATGAAAACATTTATTTAAGAGAGTTCATGCTTCAATGCTTAGACATTGCAAAGACATTGGTCTTTGCTCTATTGTAAACACACACACACACACACACACACACACACACACACACACACACACACTGGTATGCACCGTAGTAGATGCATTTGATCAATACTCTATAGCCAGGTTCTATGTTTTTTTAGTCTCCATTGTCTGTGATGGCTGTCTTAACAAATATCTTATATTTTGTGTATAACTTTTATTTTATTATTCTAAAATCATCGAGCTAAAGTAGACCTGCATAAACGTAAAAGTAATGCACAAGATGACACCATATATAGTTTTGTGTGTGTCACTTAACGTGTTGACTTGTACTTGTTCAATTTGGATGACCTTTTGTAAAAAAAACCACATTATTATTATTATTAGACAAGGGGGCTTGTCCCTAACACAGGGCTACACCACAAGCCGCCTGCTAATGGATAGACAGTAGCCTAATTTTGCAGAAAGATAATTATTTTTGCAGGTTGTATTGACTAAAGTTAGTTTAGGGGTTTGGCCGGGTCCCTTTCCATAGAGGCTAAAGTGACTTTTAAAGGTGATATTACCAATATAGTCATTGATTCATGTGAGGAAATGTGTCTGGGATTATTCGGTTTAATGTTTTAGGTTAAATAAAAGCCAATATCGAGGTAATTGGTCCATCATTTGGTGATCTGTTTCTGATTCTGACTCCATCGTCCAGATCTATGCATATAGAGTAGGCTATTTACATTGTTTTAACTTTGCGCTCTTCTGCAATCAAATGTAAAACCAGAATGAATATGCCTATCTTCCATTGAGAACATTTACATGTTCACTCTTGTATATTTACCACCAATCAATTTAATATCAAATCCAGGCTGTATTCTGATTCTGTCTCTTAAATCTGAGCGAGAGCCTCGCAAACTCACAAATCGAAGCGTTTGCCCTCGATCCATGGCCAGAGAGGGCGGGGGGGGAGAGAGAGAGAGAGAGAGAGAGAGAGACCTTGTGAGGAAGACCCTGTGAGGGAGAGAGAGAGACACAGAGAGAGAGAGACACACACAGACAGACAGACAGACAGACAGAGAGAGAGATCCCTTGAGGGAGAGAGACTGAGAGAGAGACACACACAGAGACAGACAGACAGTGAGACCGAGAGAGAGACTGTGAGTGAGATAGAGAGAGAGAGACTGAGTGTGAGAGAGACACACACACACACACACACACACACACACACACACACACACACACACACACACACACACACACACACACACACACACACACACACACACACACACACACACACACACACACACACACACACACACACACACACACTGTGAGAGAGACTGAGAGAGAGACACACACAGAGACAGACAGACAGACAGAGAGAGAGAGAGAGAGAGAGAGAGAGAGAGAGAGAGAGAGAGAGAGAGTGAGAGAGAGAGAGAGAGAGACGAGAGAGAGAGAGAGAGAGAGAGAGAGACGAGAGAGAGAGAGAGAGAGAGAGACGAGTGAGAGAGAGAGAGAGAGAGAGAGAGAGTGAGAGAGAGAGAGAGAGAGATCCCTAGGAGAGAGAGAGAGACTGTGAGTGTGAGTGAGAGAGAGACTGTGAGTGTGAGTGAGAGAGAGAGAGAGAGAGATCCCTAGGAGAGAGAGAGACCAGACAGTAAGGCTGTGACATTCAGGATAATGGCCGTGTCTCCAGTCATGGCTTTGTTCCATGCTAATGAGACCCCATTTCAGCTGGTGGTGATTTGGCCCTCTGATGGCGGTGGGCTGGTTGGTGGCGCTTTATGTTGTCATGTTATGTATGTGCTATTTTAAATTTATTAAAAATAAACATTTATTTAAGAGCATGTGTGTTTTTTAAATGTTCAAGTGAGTTCATGCTTCAATGACTTCATTTGGTCTTTGCTTTTAAAATATAGTTTATGTTTTCTTTGATGTCCTGTGTGCTTGTCAGGCTTCTCAAAGGTCAACAGTTCCTTTAAAACCCGCCCATGGGTTGGTAGTTTTAATATAGGTCAATTTTCACATGCAATTAGGCCAGCGGCTCCGTCGCAAAGTTTTAATTAAGAAATGCAAATGGAGACTCTGCCAAGCGTTTTGCAGCGTTTTGACCTGATTGGTTCCCGCCACCTGTCCGTCTTGTGTGTGTGTAGCAGTTGCGATGGCAGAGCGTGTGCTGGTGATTGGCGGTGGAGGGCGGGAGCACGCCCTGGCCTGGAAGCTGGCCCAGTCGCCTCATGTCCAGCAGGTGCTGGTTGCCCCCGGGAACGCAGGCACCGCCGCCGGCTGTGGCAAGATCCGGAACTCTGGTAAGTAAATCAAACGCACCCAGTCTTTTATTTATTTATTTATTTATTTATTTATTTATATCTTCGTTTACTCAACTCTGGTACTCACTCGGTCACGAATCAAACGCAGCAAAATGCTTTTATTTTATTTATAAATTTATATTTTTTACATTTTCATCTTCTTTTACTCAGCTCTCAATCTCTGATTTCCTCTGCTCTACTAAAAACCATCAATATTTTCTCAACTGGTTTACAACAAAAAAATGTTGCTCTGTGTACATACATCTACTGATGCCTAGTCTGGACCCATCTAATCTGGGCAACATCATACGCCCTCCTCCAGGTGACCCAGCCGGGGCTGATCAGACCCCAGCTTGTGTCCAGATGGCTAGCTAGCTACCATGACTCCATGGCTCCCCTCTTTTGAGCCACAGCCATAGTCATCTCTGCCGTCATTTTCCTCCTTCGGGATCCATACCCCTTCAGCCACTCTCCATTGATCAGAGATCCTCCCCCTTCTCCAGAAGACTCGCAAGATGTACCACAGACGCAGCAGGAGTTTGGGACAGTACTTATACACTTTGTATGAAGTGCCACTCGGTCCTGGAGCAGAGCTTGCACTTGCTTTGCGGACAACCTCCCTGACTTCCTTTAGCTGCAGCTCCGACATGTCGAACTGCACTTCTGGTTCAGGGGGGTCTATGAGGTTGTTACACTCTCCCAACTCCTGCTCTCTTGCGGGGTCGCTGTACGTCTGCTTCAGATGTTGGTCTATGTCATCCTGCGAGGAGGCCAGTTTGCCACTGCGCTTCTGCCCCAGCAAATCCTTAGTGAACTTGAAGGGGTTAGCGATGAAAGCAGCACGTTTACGTGCTCTCTCGCACCGATGCCACTCGGCCCGGCGGAGAACTCTGATGTTTTTCCGAAGGATGCACATTAGCTGGGCTAGGCCAGTGCGTTCCTCTTCTCCTGCCGCCTTGTACTGAGACTTCAGCACTTTCATCTCCTTTCTGATGTTGTGGATCCTTACAGCTCTTTGATTCTTTGAGTAAGATGTTCCGGAGCTTTTCTTCTCCTCCTCGCCGAACCGTTCAGCTGCGATGCTGACAATGATTGTTGTCATAGCTTGTAGCTTCCTGTCGGCCTCTCCCTTCGCCATTGCCTCCAGAATACATCAAAACAATTATATTATGCCTGGAAAAAGGTTTCTCTACGTTACCAATGATCAAAACACGTCAAATCTTCTCTTGTATTCTCATCCTGTTCTCTCTCTCTGTACCTCCTTCTCCCTCCCTCCCTCCCTCCCTCCCTCCCTCCCTCCCTCCCTCCCTCCCTCCCCCATGCTTCCGTCCACCCAGAGGTGTCTGTGAGTAACCACACCATCCTGGCCCAGTTCTGCAAGGACCACAACGTTGGCCTGGTGGTGGTGGGCCCCGAGGTTCCCCTGGCTGCAGGTGAGTCCTGCCCTATCTCTGTTTCCATATTTCAATCAATCAAAACTTTATTGAGGTACTGCTTTTTGTGCAAAACATTTTGTGCAACATGAAGTGTTGTGGGGAAAGACATTTCCAGAGTTGTATTGATCAAATGCGTAGTAAAACACCAGGGTCGTTATGAACAATTACAATTTTTAGGACAAGGCACACGTCATCTATGTAGCCGGTATAATATATATTAATAAAAAAAAAATTAAAAAGTACACAAGCTTTAAGAACATTAAATGGAAAAACAACACTGAACAAGAATCAAAAACATGTATATAAAATGTGGACAATTTGAATCTGAGATATGTTTGAGATTTGAAACTTAAACCTTGAAGAAGGCAGACAAAAACAAGGTCTTTTTGAGATTATGTTTGCAAATATTGACAATGTGGTGTTTTAACGCCGTGTTTGTACTGAATCCTGATCCCAGTGACCCTCTACTCTCAGACACATTAGCGAGTTTGTATTATCAGTCAACACACCAGGAATAATTGACCATGGTGTAACAGTGTTTTTTGCCTTAATCACAACAACAATGCTAATGACTAAGATGATCACTGATCATAGTGATCGGGGAAAATGACTTGAGAGAGAGAGACCCGCCAATTTAGCCTCTGTCCTTTTCAGTGCGTTGTTCGTTTCCGATAACCGTGACGCCTTAAGTCGATCTCGACTCTGACGTGTCTTTCTGCCGGTTTGATCTCAGTTTTAGATTGTTGGTCTCCAATGGCCTAAAGAAAAACCCAGGAGCTAACCTCTCTTACTCCTAGACAGACCAACCCAGGGCCCTACACTACGACCTCTTATTAACTGTGACCGTTTCAGTTTTGTGGCGCCTTGCATTTCTTTGTGTCAGAATTGTTCAGACTCAGAAGCACAGATTTGTATTTTCCATTTGCAACCGGTACAATGGAATGCTTACTCCCCATTCCCTCCCGCAGAATGAAATTCTAGAACAATACTATATAAATACTATATAAAAAACGAACATTCAAAAATAACAATAAAGTGATTGATGGGTGAGCAGCATCATGAATACAGTGCAGTCCAGTGCAGTAACTGTAATGAGTTCATAAAGTCCAGCAACAGTATGACAGTGTAATGTAGATGACATGTTATGATAGTGTAATGTTAATGACATGTTATGATAGTGTAATGTTAATGACATGTTATGATAGTGTAATGTTAATGACAATGTTATGATAGTGTAATGTAGATGACATGTTATGACAGTGTAATGTAGATGACATGTTATGATAGTGTAATGTTAATGACATGTTATGATAGTGTAATGTTAATGACATGTTATGACAGTGTAATGTAGATGACATGTTATGATAGTGTAATGTTAATGACATGTTATGATAGTGTAGTGTTAATGACATGTTATGATAGTGTAATGTTAATGACATGTTATGATAGTGTAATGTTAATGACATGTTATGATAGTGGCAGCACTCCTAGCAGTTCAGTAAGCTGCACTGCCAGTGCAGCTTGGGGCCCCTGTGTTCATTACCACCACAATAAACCAGGTGTGTTGTTGTCGGCCCCCCGCCCTCCCCCCCCCCCCCCCCCCCCCCCCCCCCAGGCGTGGTGGACCACCTCACGGCGGCGGGCGTGACCTGCTTCGGCCCCTCTGCGCGGGCCGCTCAGCTGGAGGCCAGCAAGAGCTTCTCCAAGGCCTTCATGGACCGGCAGGGCATCCCCACGGCTCGCTGGGGCTCCTTCACAGACCCCCAGCAGGCCTGCAACTACATCAGAAGGTCAGTTTGAGCCCCCTCCAGCACTCCTACACCTTCTACATTGACCTGGTTTGGTGACCTGGTTTGACCCGATGTGTTGCTTATGCCGGTTAAGCTCCCTCTAAAGAGTCTGGGAGTGGAATATGAAGGCAGTGTTCTTCATATTCCCATGTAGATATTTTGCAGCAGGGTTTATAAAACAAAAACAAAACTTAAATAAACCTAGAGAATGAAGCAGCAATAAATGAGTTTAACGGTTAGTACTGCTGAGCCCAAATATTACAATATTCTGACATTCGTTCAAAT
The DNA here is from genome assembly GCA_027704905.1 of Muraenolepis orangiensis. Taxonomy (NCBI): domain Eukaryota; kingdom Metazoa; phylum Chordata; class Actinopteri; order Gadiformes; family Muraenolepididae; genus Muraenolepis; species Muraenolepis orangiensis. The sequence continues at coordinate 106,840 of JANIIK010000459.1, read as the reverse complement.
CGCGTGTGCGTGTGCGTGCGCGTGTGCGTGCGTGTGTGTGCGTGTGTGCGTGTGTGTGTGTGTGTGTGTGTGTGCGTGTGCGTGTGCGTGTGCGTGTGTGTGTGCGTGCGTGTGCGTGTGCGTGTGTGTGTGTGTGTGTGTGTGTCACAGAGGGCTGACCTATAATTGGATACATTTGTAAAAAAATGGACTGCTGTTTTTTTGGCACCTAAGCGTGGGAGGCTGTAGCGTATTCACTCACACAGACATATATATGCAAAACTATATTGTAAACAACACCCTATACTATAAAAATACTAAGAGAGAGAGAGAGAGCGAGAGAGAGTAAATAAATGGCTTGACACACACCCTTTATTGGGGGCGGCCCATTGGCCTTTAACACCGTGTTGAATATCAATGGACATTCATTGCTGAAGGAGAAGGAATGATTCTGTACCCTGACTCTTTGTTTGATGGCTGTTGTTGTTGTTGTTGTTGTGCATCCACCAGTGCCACCTTCCCGGCGCTGGTGGTCAAGGCCAGCGGCCTGGCGGCCGGCAAGGGCGTCATCGTGGCGGCCAATCAGGACGAGGCCTGTGCAGCCGTGATGGACATCATGAAGGTACAGCTAGAACGCTGTTTCTTCTTCTTCTTCTTCTTCTTCTTCTTCTTCTTTTCTCTTTAAAGACGTTGTGCCGTTAAGGTGTCAATTAGCTGCCTTAAGTCTTCTAGGAATCTGTGAATCTATCTATGGATAATGTGTACATTTAACGTGTGTGGTATCTGACCCGAACAAAGCATGCTTATCTTAAATCGTTTTTTTGTGCTCATGTTTTATGGCAGGTTTGTGTCTTTTATTGTTTTAGTTAGTGTGGACATTGGAGATGGCCCGGCCCTAGTCAATGAAGAGAGTTTCTATCCGTTTGATTGGCTCATAATCTTCTCGTGTGTGTTTTTAATTGCTGTAGTATTTTATTTTATTTGGCCTGCTGGTGTGTTTTTAAACGGAGGAAGTATTAGAATAAAACCCTGCATCTGCGTGTGAAGGCTCTTCCCTCCGGTGAATCATCACTGTGTGCATGTCCTTCCAACTTGTGAGACTTTTATAAAGCCCTTTTTCTTTCTCCCGGAAGCCTGTTTTTTCTTTTATGCCAATTCAGGAAAAATGTTATTTTTATTTCTTTTAAACGAGTGGTTGAAACCCCAGGCTGGGACTTTGTCCCCCAAGTGGGTGTTTTTGGCGGCGTACTCGCAGGCATCGGCGGTTCCGCAAAATTCCCCAGTTGGTTTTATATATTTTTAACTATTATATTATATATTAACTGTTTTATTCGATTTTTTGTTTTTGTTTTAATGTCCCGTCCCCTCTTGGGTTTTTAGGAGAAAGCGTTCGGTTCCGCCGGGGAGACGGTGGTGGTGGAGGAACTCCTGGAGGGAGAGGAAGTTTCCGTGAGCAAAACTTTCTTCTTTTTTGTTGGTTGGCGGAATTGTGACTCCGTCCTTTTTGGATTTGGTTGATTCGTAACCAAACGCGCCAACTGGGTTCCAGCCCACTGAAAGCAAAACATTCAAGATGCAAGATATTATTTGTTTTGGCCATTTTGCAACTAGTACAATGGAAAGCTTACTCCCCATTCCCTCCCGCGGTAGGCATTTCAACAAGAATGCTATACGAAATGATACAATACTATACTATATTAAACAACACTATACTATATACAACACTATATACTACCTTTGATATGCTATACTATAAACAACAAGACATACTATACTATATACAACACTATACTATAACAACTGTACTGTACACAATAAGAGTGATACAATAAAGTAACTGGTGATGGATGATACAGAATATACATATGGCAAGTTGTGCTAAAAGCATTTTAAAGTGCCAGTAGTGCATCAGCATCATGAGTACAGTGCAGTGCAGTGCAGTACAGTACAGTACAGTACAGTACAGTATAGTGCAGTACAGTACAGTACAGTGCAGTGCAGTGCAGTGCAGTGCAGTGCAGTATAGTGCAGTGCAGTGCAGTAACTGTAATGAGTCCAGAAATGTAAACCGACCACTTTCTAATTTGTGACCACTTTCTAACACGTGTGTGTGTGTGTGTGTGTGTGTGTGTGTGTGTGTGTGTGTGTTCTGTCCTGGTGTCAACAACCATATGTGGGGCTCGTATGTGTCGTTCCTCCCTCAGTGTCTGTGCTTCAGCGACGGCATCACCGTCTCCGCCATGCCGCCAGCGCAAGACCACAAGAGGCTCAGTGACGGAGACCTGGGCCCCAACACCGGGGGCATGGGGGCCTACTGTCCCACGCCACAGGTTCGCTCTCTGTCTGTCTTTCTCTGTGTGTTCTCTTTCTGTGTGTGTGTCTCTCTCTCTCTCTCTCTCTCTCTCTCTCTCTGTCTCTGTGTCTGTCTGTGTGTCTCTCTCTCTCTGTCTGTGTGTGTATCTCTCTCTGTCTGTCTGTGTGTGTCTCTCTCTGTCTCTGTCTCTGTCTCTGTCTCTGTCTCTGTCTCTGTGTGTGTGTGTGTCTCTCTCTCTCTGTCTGTGTGTGTATCTCTCTCTGTCTCTGTGTCTGTGTCTGGGGGCCGTGCCTTTGCTGTCGCAGCCCCTAACCTGTGGAACAGCATCCCCACCTCCATTAGGCTTGCCCCCTCGACTGAAACCTTTAAGTCTAGGCTCAAAACACACCTCTACTCCTTAGCGTTCCCCGATTCACCCTGACTTGTGCCCTGTTTCCCTGATTTGTCCCCCTGTTTAACTGTGTGTTTCCAACTGTATTTTGTCTAAATGTGTAATGCTGTTTGTTTAGTGTTTGTTTTGATTCACTCTGTACAGCACTCTGGTTGACGTGTGTCATGTTTAGATGTGCTATATAAATAAATCTGATTGATTGATTGATTGATTGTGTGTGTGTCTCTCTCTCTCTGTCTGTGTGTGTATCTCTCTCTGTCTCTGTGTCTGTGTGTGTGTCTCTCTGTGTCTCTCTCTCTCTCTCTCTCTCTCTCTCTCTCTCTCTCTCTCTCTCTCTCTCTCTCTCTCTCTCTCTCTCTCTCTCTCTCTCTCTCTCTCTCTCTCTCTCTCTCTCTCTCTCTCTCTCTCTCTCTCTCTCTCTCTCTCTCTCTCTCTCTCTCTCTCTCTCTCTCTCTCTCTCTCTCTCTCTCTCTCTCTCTCTCTCTCTCTCTCTCTCTCTCTCTCTCTCTCTCTCTCTCTCTCTCTCTCTCTCTCTCTCTCTCTCTCTCTCTCTCTCTCTCTCTCTCTCTCTCGAGATACAAGATTTTTATTGGCCATTTGAAACAAGTACATAGGAACGCTTACTCCCCATTCCCTCCCGCAGTAGAAATCTTAAAACACCATAAAAATAATATATAAAATAAACTAAAAAAAGAGCAGCAAACTGACTTAAATGATATGTACATGTTTTTTTACAAACAAATCTTTCAAAGCTTTTAAAGAGCCCGTAGTGCAGCAGCATCATGAATACAGTGCAGTACAGTGAACTGTGAGTCCAGAAAGTCCAAGTGTGATGCGTGTGAAAGTGGCAACACTCCTAGCAGTTCAGTAGGCGATCTCTCTCTCTCTCTCTCTCTCTGTGTCTCTCTCTCTGTGTCTCTCTCTCTGTCTCTGTGTGTGACACACACACACACACACACACACACTTGTCATGTCTTTGGCTGACATGACAACGTTGTGTGAGACGGTTTCTCCTCCTCCTCAGGTGGGCCAGGAGATGCTGGAGCAGATCAGGGAGACTGTGCTCCAGAAGACCATCGACGGCATGAGGGCGGAGGGAGCCCCATACGTCGGTACATGCAGGACTTTACTGGGGAATCGAAACCCCCGCCAGACCCCCGTAACGGGAACACTCGAAAACTGTTTGACCGCCCATAGTGAAACTATGGGGGTGAGGGATTGGCTTGTATGACGGACGGTGGTTACATCTCCCTCTGCACCAATCAGAACACAGCCACTCTTTAAAAAGCCATTCCTACGTTCTGATGTCTGTCACAGTCTTCTTCCCCATTGGTTGATCGTGTGTCAGTCTTCTTCCCTATTGGTTGATCTTGTGTCTGTCTTCTTCCCCATTGGTTGATCTTGTGTCAGTCTTGTTCCCCCATTGGTTGATCTTGTGTCAGTCTTCATCCCTATTGGTTGATCTTGTGTCAGTCTTCTTCCCTATTGGTTGATCTTGCGTTGTTTCCACCTCCAGGTGTGCTGTACGCTGGCCTCATGCTCACCAAGGAGGGCCTGAAGGTCTTGGAGTTCAACTGTCGCTTCGGGGACCCAGAGTGTCAGGTGTGTGTGTCGGGTGTGATGAAACCTCACCAGCATGGCTTTCTTTTCAGAGGAAAAGCATCTAGTTATCCAAGTCCCATTGTCTGAATGCCCTATTCTATTCATGTCTATACTAGTCCCACACATGCACACATGCACCTCCCTTTTTATGTCTGACATCATATTTGACTGACCTATTTGTCAGATGGTCGTCTCATAACTGGAAGGTTGCTGGTTCGATTCCCCTGCATGGCTAACTCCGCCGTTGGTGGATAAATGTGTGTATGAATGTGAGGCATGGCTTGTAAAGCGCTTTGGATAAAAAATGTTTTACCATTGTCACAAAAAGATCTCTATAGGTGTTTTCATGCCGACACCAGCACCAATGGACGGAGTCCTTGTGCATTTGTTACTTAAAGCGAATAAAGTTGTGAATGTGAGAAAACATAAAACACCAAACTATTTACTGCTTCTAATGTTTTGAACCGGTCATCTCCTCTTAAATACATTTATGTATCCGCGTACCAAATGATTTCAACAATGTAACTCAATGTCTTTTGAGTTTCTTGTGAAGCGCTATTTAAAATAATTGTTTTTAATTTATATTATTATTTTTTTTTAATTATTATTAAAGCAGCTATTTTCCACGACCCCTCAACCCTGCTCAGGTCCTTCTGCCCCTGATGAAGAGCGACCTGTACGAGGTGCTGCTCAACACACTCAACGGCACGCTGGCCTCCAACGCCCCCTTGTGGCACCAGGACAGCTCTGCGGTCACGGTGGTCATGGCCAGCCCTGGCTACCCGGGCTCCTACGAGAAAGGAGTCCGAATCACAGGTACTCTTAATGCAGCGCTGGGAGGAGAAGAAGACCCAGGGTCGGGTCCCCCGGGGCGTGGCTCTATCCGCAGAGGTTAACAGACCTGGAGATAGGGGGGGCAGTAACTCAGTTTGTTGGGGCTTGGGAACCGGAGTGTAAAATGTCCTCTTAACTTATTATAAATTATATTTATTATATATATATATATATCAATTATATATATATATAATATTATATTACATTTACTAAATAATACAAAACGTTTCTGGGTTTTGACAGTTAAATTAAAACATGAATAATGTTTAAATCATAAAATAAAATATATATATATATATATATATATATATATACAATATAAGTAATATAAGGTGTGTGTGTGTGTCGGTCTGTCTTTATTGTTATTTTTATGATGTGTTATTAAAATTCATTCATCACAGCAGGAGTGAATGGGGAGCCCACAAAGCATTCATTCCATTGTTCTTTTACAAATAAAAACATCTGGAATCCCGAATCTCCCCAGGGCTGTCCCAGGTGGAGTCTGACGTGCAGGTGTTCCACGCCGGCACCGCCCTCCAGGACGGGGGCGTGGTCTCCAGCGGGGGGCGTGTCCTCACCGTCACGGCGGTGCGGTCGTCCCTGGAGACGGCGCTGCGGGCGGCCAATCAGGGCGTGGCGGCGGTGGGCTTCCCCGGTGCCGTGTACCGCCGCGACATCGGACACCGCGCCATCGCTTACCTCGGCCAACGCAGGTGTGTGTGATACCGGTCCCGACCACAGGGGGGGGGGGGGGAGAGTCTGTTGGTTCGTAATAGCTTGGCATCATATCTAGCACTTGATTATCTGTTGCTTCATTGGTGTTTACGGTTCTGTTCTGAATTGGGGTTTTTTGGGGGGGGTTATTTTGGTGGACCATGTCTCAAACCTTTTTTTTTTTAATAAACACCTTTTTGACAAATACCCGTGTCTTCTGGTTTGTAAGAACAATAGATCAGCCGGTGGATACCAACCATAGATAAGAGTTAGAGTAGATGTAGAGAAGTTGCGGTCTTGCTACAGTGGATTGCAATAGAATTCCTCGCTGGTGGTCCCAACTGACACCGAAACAGTTTGTGTCCCTTGACAATAATGTGTTATTGGCAGGGGAGATTTAGGCTGGTCAGTTATTTGTCTCTTCTGGCAGAGTATTGGATTAACGTGTGTGTGTGTGTGTGTGTGTGTGTGTGTGTGTGTGTGTGTGTGTGTGTGTGTGTGTGTGTGTGTGTGTGTGTGTGTGTGTGTGTGTGTGTGTGTGTGTGTGTGTGTGTGTGTGTGTGTGTGTGTGTGTGTGTGTGTGTGTGTGTGTGTGTGTGTGTGTGTGTGTCAGAGGGCTGACCTATAAGGACAGTGGAGTGGACATCGCGGCTGGGAACAAGCTGGTGGACCTGATCAAACCTCTGGCCAAGGCCACCTCCCGCGCTGGTAACCACACTCCACCAACACACCTTTATAATACTTTAGTTATATATATATATATATATATATATCAGTATATGAATGTAAGGTTTAGTTGGAGTTGGCCAAAACTATATATTTGAAATATGAGAGTGAGAACTGGTGCTTGGAAAAGGGTGAGGCCAGTTCAACTCCTAATACTAGGATGGGATAAATGCGAAGAGAATCAAACTCACGTGTTACATTGACTCCTCTAGATTTAGATTATTTTACATATAAAACAATGTTTCTAGACTTGAATGCATTTTTTTGTACACCAGTTTAAATACATTGGAAAATATGCAATACTCGAAAGCTTCTCTAAACCCCTGGGTTGTTTTATTTTCTTTTTATTTTCATACCAATGCTTATTGCCTCTCATCTGTAGTGTTGTGGTCCTCCTTCTCTCCGTTGACCCAGGCTGTAACGCTGAGCTGGGCGGCTTCGCCGGCCTCTTCGACCTGAAGGCCGCGGGCTTCGTGGACCCCGTCCTGGTGTCCGGTACGGACGGCGTGGGGACCAAGCTGAAGGTGGGTGGTCTGGTCTCATGGCCCTCCACTTCATGGAGCAGGAAGACCAGGTCTATTCGGTGTTGTGTTGTTTTTTGTTGTTGAAACCATCACCGGGTTTCTGATCGAATGCAGGGAAAGAAACGGATCATAAATTGCTGAAATGTTACTTTAGTTCTAAATAAGCGGGATATAACTTTGGCTAGTAGCCGCCGTTTATGTGTAAACTATCTGTACTGTACATGATCAGTAAGTGATGCACAACAATTCAAACCGAGACAGAACTCCAACAACTCTTGGTCAGAGCTGTCTGTCGCTTGGGCATTTAGCTGTTTTTCAGGCTTTTCCTTTATTAAGATGGCAAATATATGATTTCAAGTTATCCGGATAGCCGAAACCATCTCGGCGCGCGTGTGTAACGGAGGCCAGCAGGTGGTGCTGTGCAGGGAAGTAAACCTCCCCCCCCCCCCCCCACCACCACCCCCGACACCTAGTAACCCCCACCCAGCCCTTACGTTAGAGCATCGCCTCTCATGCCGGGAGCCGTGAGTTCGAGCCCAGTCACGATTTCACGCCGTAGGCATTTTCTAATTATAGTGAGGGACCGGATGTGTTAAGACTTAAAAATCGAAATCTGGAGGATGGAATCTTCTTAATTGGTGCCTTGCTCAAGGGCACCTCGGCAGTGCAGAGGCAATGGACCAACCATGACCCGCTCCTGATTGAAACGTTACAAGTGGTCTCCGGTCAACCTGTATGGGAGACCTGGGACCGTGCAAACAGCAAGCATCGTCGATCGTGTCAAAGACCACGCCTCTCATGTTCATGCGTTAAAGTGCGTCCGCGTGCGTGTGTGCGCGCGTGTGTGTCTTTTAATGGACATCGTGGGAATATTGTGATAATCAAGACTTGTCCTGTTGCCGTGCAGATTGCCCAGGCGTGCGGAAAGCACGACACGCTGGGCCAGGACCTGGTGGCCATGTGTGTGAATGACGTGCTGGCCCAGGGGGCGGAGCCTCTCTTCTTCCTCGACTATTTCTCCTGCGGCCACCTGGATGTGGGCGTGGCCTCGTCCGTGATCGGCGGCATCGCTGCGGCCTGCCAATTGGCCGGCTGCGCTCTGTTGGGTGAGTTGGTTTTCGCGCATGCGCTCAATGTGAATCTCTGGCTGATGTGGGAGGAGTCAGGAATGAAGTTAGACTTCCATAAATAAAGCTAACTTAAAGCTAAATAAGAAATGGGGGCAAGGCCATTCCAAAAAGTCTACAAAATGTATAAATTCCCTGTTGAGGTGAATGTATTTGGATTCGAGATGTTTTTATTTGCCGTGTGAAACAAGTACGGTATGGAATGCTTACTCATTTACTCCCGCAGTATGACTCGATATGCACTATACTAAACTATGCAATACTGTACTATTAACAACACTATGTACAACCTACTTTATACTATAAACAACACTATATACTATCTATAGTACTATATAGGGGCAGCCGTAGCTCAGACTGTTGGGACTTGACTGACTTTGGGACTGTGTGTGTGTCGCTGTGTGTGTGTGTGCCTGTGTCGTCTGTGTGTGTGTGTGTGTGTGTGTGTGCGTGTGTGCGTGTGTGTGCCTGTGTGTGCATGTGCGCGTGTGTGTGTGTGCTGCTGTGTGTGTGCTGTGTGTGTGTGTGTGTGTGTGTGTGTGCGTGTGTGTGTGTGTGTGTGTGTGTGTGTGTGTGTGACCAATAAAGAGGATTTAAAATCCTCCAGATTTAGACCTACTATATATTATAGTGTATAATACTACCTACTTTATATGATGTCTAATATATATTTTATAATATATTAAATAATTAAGTAATGATTAATCCATGTAGCTCATATTTTTGTGAAGAATTTATTTTACATACAATATATTTATATTATTTATATTTCTGTAATATGCTGTAACTGTATGTATAGCTGTACTCATGTCTGTGTGTGTGCAGGGGGAGAGACGGCGGAGATGCCCGGGGTGTACGGCCCCGGGGAGTACGACCTGGCCGGGTTCTGCGTGGGCGCGGTGGAGCGGCCGGCACTGCTGCCCCGCCTCGGGGACATCGCCGAGGGCGACGTGCTGCTGGGCGTGGCCTCCTCCGGTATCCATAGCAACGGCTTCAGCCTGGTGCGCCGGGTGCTGGAGCGCGCCTCGCTCACCTGCGACTCGCCGGCGCCCTTCGGCGAGCCGGGCCGCACCCTGGGTGAGAAGTCGAGTGGAGTCGAGTCCATTGTGTTTGTGTAGCCCCTTAAGTCCCCCCGTCCCCCCACCCCCTAAGGGCAAGAAAAAACTCCCCTGATGATGGAATCTAACCAACAGCACCGTTCTTAACTAAGACTGAGTTTAGATAAAAGCATCTCCTCAGTCTTCTCTCTGGCCTTTTTTGTCTGCGGTTTTGTACGACCATCGGCACATGCCCATCACGGTAACCACTCTCCTCCACCTTAGCTGACGTCTCATGTCTTTCTCGTGGTGCTTTCAGGCGACGTTTTGCTCACGCCCACCAAGATCTACAGTCGTCTGCTCCTGCCGATCCTACGCAGCGGTGCGGTGAAGGCCTACGCCCACATCACGGGGGGCGGACTCTTGGAGAACATCCCTCGCATTCTGCCCGGCGAGCTGGCGGTGGACCTAGGCAAGAGCGCATTCTCTGTCTCTCTGTCTGTCTCTCTGTCTCTCTCTCTCTCTGTCTCTCTCTCTCTCTCTGTCTCTCTCTCTCTCTCACACCGATTTGATTTGATTTGACATTAGTTGTCGACAAATCGCATTTTGGGGAGGCAAATTTTCTCCGTTTTTCTTTTTACTCCACTGTTTTGCCTCATGGTTGTCACCCCCCCCCCCCCCATAACCCTCACCAATCACTCTGATTGATTATTGCACATCAAAAATCAAGCGGAGGAGGTGGGTGTTGTGATGTTCACGTCTTGTGTGTGTGTGCGTGTCTCAGATGCGTCGCGGTGGAGCATCCCGCCGGTGTTCTCCTGGCTCCAGGAGGCCGGGGGCCTCAGCGAGGAGGAGATGGCCCGCACCTTCAACTGCGGCCTGGGGGCCGTGCTGGTGGTGGCGCCCCCGGACGCCCAGAGGGTCCTGCGACAGCTCCAAGCCCACCAAGAGGCCTCGATCGTGGGCTCTCTGGCCCACAAGCAGCCCGGTACGTGGCGAAGGACGGAGCCGTTTTCATAGCACACACACACACACACACACAGGATGCCTACAGAAACCACATAACCTTTAGTAACTCATCTGGTCGCCCAACACCAATCGGGGTCGTGGTCTTGTTTTAGGGGCGGAGCCTGTGGTGGTGCGTAACCTGAGGCAGAGCCTCCTCGCCGGCGCCGCCTCCCAACTGCACAACAACAACAACCACGGCCACGGCGACAGACGCCACGGCGACGGCGGCACGCCTCACAAAAGGTCCCGGGTGGCGGTCCTCATCTCAGGCACAGGTGAGGGACGAACATAAGTGGAACCTTTTTGTAGTTCCAATGGGAGAATAACGGTTCTAATGGGAGAACAGTGGCCATTAAGGGTCAAGGGCCACGTCCATCGCACCAGCGCTGGGTAGGAGGTGGCGTACCTTTTTGAAACATGAAGCGTTACAGATGATTCGGATGGGGTTTATTTGATCTATCACATGTTTAATAAGGTACAATGTGAAGTGACATGTTAGTATTTACAAGAATTACAAATGTAATGTTATTCTAATGTTAATAAATACTAAAAGAACACACTAATTGAATCTGACACTATAAACAGTACAGAATAAATATAAGTAATAATTATAAAGTGTACAAGAGTAGTGCCGATAGTCCAGTGCTGTCGTGGGGTGTGGGGGGGGTTGATCTTCTTTGGGGTGGATGGAGAGGGGGTTGAGATTGTGTTATAGTGTTGTATAGTATAGTACCTAGTGTTCAATTGTTGGCAATTCATACTGCGGGGGAGGGAATGGGGAGTAAGCATTCCATTGTATATGTTGCATATGGCAAATACAAATCTTGAATCTTGAGACGGCCACGTCGTTACACAAAATACACTACGTTTTCTTGAAGAAATGTGTTTTTATTTGCCGCATTTTTTGGTTTGTTACAGAATGATTTAAAGGGTCATATCGGCGTCATGTGTTCATCATTCTGTAGGGCTGACGGGTGTTTCTGGCGTATGACTCTTAATGTGTCCAGGTACCAATCTGCAGGCGCTGATGGAGCAGGCCAAGCAGCCCTCCAGCTCGGCCCAGATCGTGCTGGTCATCTCAAACAGGCCCGGCGTGCAGGGCCTGAAGAGGGCGTCGCTGGCCGGCATCCAAACACGGGTACACGTGCACATGCACGCACACGCACATACACACACGCACATGCACACACGCACATACACACACGCACATGCACACAATGCTTCGGGGTGGATTGAAATACAATATGAAATACAATACAGATTTTTAGTGCATTTTGGAGTCGCAGCCATAGAATAAATATAAATATATAAACAGTGATACGATTTATATTAGCGGGACTTTACTTTATACCGCAACCTTGTTAAATACCTGATCCCGATTGGTCAATCACGGTTCACACCGCTGCCCTTTTCATAGTTGCAGATCAAATGCACTGCAGAGATGCCGTCCAGCGGACCTGCTTCCGTGACAATACTCTCCGTTTTCAGGCTTCAATTCCCATTTTGCATTTGCAGAATCCCATTTTGCGTGGCTACCCTTTTAAAATTGTAATGTTGCGTTTTGATTGGCGGTTCTGGTGTGGGACCGCAGGTGGTGGATCATAAGCAGTACGGTAGCCGGGCGGAGTTTGACGCTACGGTGGACCGCGTGCTGGAGGAGTTCCGGGTGGAGATGGTGTGTCTGGCCGGGTTCATGAGGATCCTCACTGGGACCTTCGTCAAGAAATGGAACGGTACCGCCTCGTATCTCTGTCTCTAAGCCACGTCTTCTGCAGGGAGAGGGAGAGGGGGAGGGAGGGAGGGAGGGAGGAGAGAGAGAGAGAGAGAGAGAGAGGGAGAGAGGGAGGGAGAGAGAGAGAGAGAGAGCGGGGGAGGGAGAGAGGGGGAGAGAGGGGGAGAGAGAGAGAGAGAGAGAGAGAGAGAGAGAGAGGGAGAATCATAACCCTGCTCACTACCTGTTGATACTGCTAACTTACCTGTACATATATACCTAATATATAATTCTGCACATATCTCATACCTACTCTAGAAGTTATTTTATACCCAGTAGACTTATCTTATTTAACCACTGTACCTTATATATCACCAGGCACTTAACTGCAACATTTGCACTCTGGTTAGATGCCAAATTATTTCCACTGTACGGTTCTTGTGCTGTGCAATGGCAATACATTTTAATCTAATCTAATCTATTGACAACCCAACCATCCTAAGGGTTCCGAGAGGGTGAGTGGTTGAAATCTTCCGCTATTAAAAGGGACAACTCGGCTCCTTTTTGTCAGGGATACAATTACTTATATTGTTTGCCCTTGGTTAAACATTAGTTTAATTAAGTTAAACATTAGTTTAACCATGGGCATTTAGAAATAGCTGCTATTAGCAGCCAATTTCCATCAACTGAAAAAACCGTTTTACAAGTGAAAAAAGATGCATTCAAGGGAAAAAGTATTATTTATATATAAGTAGATTCAAAAGACACTAATTGTCTGCGTTGACTGATCGGGGCAGTCCTTGAACAGACCTTGTTAATTATTAATATAGAATAGATTGTGTGTGTGTGTGTGATTGTAATGTGAATAGCCCACAGCTGGCCGTCCCTCCCAAAGAAAAAAGATTCATGCTCTAGTCTAATGTGTGTGAGCCCCCACCCCTAGATGATCTTTGTGTGTGTGTGTGTGTGTCCCTCCCCTCCAGGTAAACTCCTGAACATCCACCCTTCCCTGTTGCCCTCGTTCAGGGGCGTGAATGCCCAGAAGCAGGCCCTGCAGGCGGGGGCCCGGGTCAGCGGCTGCACGGTCCACTTTGTGGCGGTTAGTACCAAACCATCGGCCAATCCAAAAGCAAAATGGCCAATGAATACATCCAGGTCATCAAGGGGCAGGTTGGGTGTAGGGGCGGGGGGGGACTAGAAGTCTTGCTGAAGGAGTGCCTACAGGTTAGGATATCTGCGGGGATTGGGGAATCGAACCCTGTACCTTTTTTGGCTCAAGAGTCGGCACACCAACCTTAAACAAGCCCTCTGTGGAGGTTCCGCCCTGTCTGTATTCTTCTGGGTCCATTTAAAAAAATAAATCTAATTTCAGGGTTAACATTTTACAAATGTGCTTAAGATGACATTTTCCACACATCTCATAACATCTTAAACTGTACTTTTTTATCCTCATTTTATTCGTTTGATTGAGTGTTTTGCTGGTTGAACTCTTTTTACTTTTTAGTTTGAGACAACATATTACGTTATCGTGATGTGAGTTTTCAAAAATATGGAATACTAAAACTTGAATAGGGCTATCTAAACTAACACTGGAATGCGATGTTGTAGTATAGTGTGGTTGTTATAGTGAAGTGTTTGTATGTAGTAGTATATAGTGTTTATAGTATAAAGTAGATAGTATATAGTGCTGTTTATAGTATAGTATATTGTTGTTATTCATTCATACCGCGAGAGGGAATGGGGGGGGGGGGGGGAGTAAGCGTTCCATCGTAGCTACTTGTTGCACACGGCAAATAAAAACCATCTCGATCATCTTGGTCCCTGACCCCCCCCCCCTGCAGGAAGAGGTGGACGCAGGCGCCATCATAGCGCAGGAGGCGGTGCCGGTGACGGTGGGCGACACGGAGGAGAGCCTGTCGGACCGGATCCGAGAGGCGGAGCACAAGGCCTTCCCCGCCGCCATGGAGCTGGTGGCGAGCGGCGCGGTGCGCCTGGGCGAGGACGGACGCATCGCGTGGGGTCACGGCCAGCAGTGAAAAAATGGTCTTTGTTTTGTTTCGTGTTAAAACCTCTACATTGGCTGTCAAATGGTACGCAAAGTATGTATGTGCGCTTAAAATCTGTATTTTTTGGGGGGTTTTTTTTTTACGTCTGCTTCAAGATGTATATATTCCAAGGATGGAGAAAATCGAAATGTGTTTACATTCCCTGTGTCATTTCAAAATGAATGAATTGCGGGGGAGGAGGTTTCTTTTGTGTTTAGGTTATTGTGCATGTGTCATATCTACGACGATTAACGAGTTCGATTTTAAACTTCATCTGACGCTTCAAGGCTTATACCCGACTGAGGATTCATTGAGTTGCCTTGGCGGGTTGTCTGGAGGGGGCTAGAGGGATGACATGGGCTTGTTGTGAAGCTCTTTCGCGTCCTGAATACTCGACGATAAAATGCAACAAAAAAAACAAAAACGACATTCCATGTGCTGTGTTGTTATGATCTGTGAATTGTTATCTAAAACCATAATGGGGTGTTATTATTCATGTATTCGTCTCTGCTGCTGCTGCTGCTGCTGGGTGAATTGTCTGAATCCGTTACTGCAGCAATAAATCTCGATGTCAACTTATGCAGCGGGGGTGGTGTTTTATTGAATATTTTGTGAGGTCTATCAGTTCTTATTGGGTTACAGACAGTAGACATGCTTGATGGCTGTGCTTGAATGCGTCTCTGCACAATGCATTTAAGGGTAAACGAGTCACAGGACTAGGGACCACCAAAGGATTCTATTCGGGTACAGTAAGTACTACGTTACAATAATTCAGACTCCCCCACCGACGGGGGAGTCAGCCATGCAAGGAGACGGCCAGCACGTCAGGAGCAGTTGGGGTGTCTTGCTGAAGGACACCTCGAAAGGTTTTGCTAGGAGGAGGCGGGGATCGATCCAGCAACCTTCCGGGTTGTGAGGCGACCGCTCCTGAGCTATACTGCCGCCCTAATACCATCTCAAACCGTCTCATAATTGGCACTATTATTAGACAAAAATCGAATACCATCTCATAATACTGTTCCTGCCACAGACTTAATAACATTCATAGTTAATGGTGCATGTGTAACAGCACTGGGGTCGAACTCACAACCTAATTTGAGAAGCTAAAACCCGTGGCCTCTAGCTTCAGCGCTAGAACGTATTTTATCCAGCACCACCTGCTGGCATCCGTTACACTAGCATGCATCAAGCTACGCATCCTTAACTTGAAACGCTTATCTTTTTTTAAGTCAAAAGTCTTACATATTTATTCAGAGTAACAACCAGACAAATACAAACAAAAAAATTCAGTAAATCTGCTATTTGATCTCCTCCATTCCCAGCGGGAATTCCTATCTCAGAAGAAAGAAGGACCCACAAAACCGTTCGTCTCTGGCGCTCCGCCCTCTCCCTCTACCCGTCCAGGGTGGATACTGACGGCCATCTGATGGTTTGGGGGGCTAACACAGAGTCCTATGGAAGCGTAGCACCGACAACCTCTCGTTGCGGGCCCTCCTGGCCAGACACGGACCCCCGGTCAGGCCTGCTTCCCCCAGCAGCCTGATTATCTCCTCTGTGGAGGGAGAGAGAGAGAGAGAGAAAGGGGGAGATTGAGATTGGTTCAGGCTGCTGGTGTTTATCAGGATAACCACACTAAATGAGTATTTATGAAGTATTGGTGAAGAAGATTCAGTGTGACACTATAGGGGGTAGGCATTGAGTTAATGTTTGATAGGAAGTATTGCAAGACACCTAAGATGTAGAAGTCTTCAAAGGTAGAAGATACACCGGTTGTATATAACGGAAGAGGAAGGGAGGAAGTATAGAACACTGTTTTGTTTAGAACTGAAGAAGATATTTAGAGTTTTCTGGTATTCTGCTGGTGCCACACCTCTGAGTCACATATAAGGAAGTTAAATTAGTACTTCAATTATTATTATTTTATGTTAATGATTGAACAGAGTAAATGATCAGTATTCTATGAGTTTCCATTGCACTTACCAATGTCGTATTTACTAAAACTGTCCGCTAGATGGCGTTGTTATACAATTGTAATTAATAATTGAGTATTTTATAACATAGACATACTTATTTTGCCCACTTACACTATACACTTTTATGGTGGTGTCATTTGCAATGTATTATTAATGTGTTAATTTAATTCTAACCAATATAATGTGAATGTGATACGTAATTGCATCGGCTGATAAGATTAGTAACCAAAAAACAAAAGTGATAACAAACCCTATAATTCAAAAGTGAGGCAGTACCTGGGCAGTTCTCCGCTATGGTAACCAGGTAGAACAGCCCCTGGTTGGACAGCAGCTGTGTAACCATGGGGAGGAACCTGTCAATCACCTCTCTGCCCCGCCTCCCGCCGGCCCAAGCTGCCTCTATGCCGCTGCTACCAACCTGAAAGATTCATTGAAAAATAATGATTAGCTTAGATTAGATTCTAATCTATTGTCAGTGTACAGCACAATAAAAGTACAGCGAAAATAATTTAATTAAATAAATTTGCAGTGGTTAAAATACAGTCTACTAGGTATAAAAACAGTTCTAAGATTACTTAATTAAAGAGTATGTGTGAGATATGTGCATAATAATAATAATAATAATAATAATAATAGGTATATATATATATACACAGGTAAGTATACAAGTATTCAACAGGTAGTGATCAGGGCTATGCAATTATGAAAAACAGGATAAATGCATATACAGCAGGTAGTGAGGAGGGGATACGCAGTTGTATCAACCGTTAAAATCTATACTATATATAATGACATTCAAACAAACTTGAGCCATTTAAAAAAAAATAAAAAAATGATATGAACAGAAATATGTGTTCAGATGTTTTCTCTGACCTCTTCCGACGGGGTGACCACATAGGGAGGGTTGAACAGCAAGACGTCTACATTCCCACACAACCTGGGCAGTAGACACTCCACCTGCCACATGGGAACGGTTCATTTAGAACTAAAAACACATTCCTAAACTTTAATGGCGCTCCGCCACCGCTTCCACTGGGTCAAACAGACTCAGAGTTCAGAGACCATGGTAACCTTGTGCGGTACCTTAAGGGTACAGTACAATGGAATGCTTTCTCCACATTCACTCCCGCAGTATACATTTCCAACCACAATACTATACTATACTAATACTTCACTATAAACAACACTATAAACGACCTATGATATGCTATACTTTAAACTATAAACACTATATACACTGGTACTATGTACTATCGTACTACACTATGCTATAACAATACTGTGCACAATAAAGTGACTGATGGATGATGTATACATGGATGGAATTTGCAAACCTTAAAACTAAACTTCAACTTAAACCTACTAACCTGATTATTTTAAAAAAAAGTTATTGAGTGTATGCGTTGATTGTCCTCAGGCTAAGCAAATGGGATGTAAATGTTGACCTTTTGACGGGTCAAAACGTCTCTATATATATATATATATATATATATATATATATATATATATATATATATATATATATATATATATATATCTCTATATATATAGATATATATAGAGATATATATCTCGTAACCACCCTGGGCACCATCTCCTCTCCCCCCTACTGCCTGTTTTTATCCACAGCAGTGACCTACTGAACTGCTAGGAGTTCTGCCACAATCATAACATGTCATTAACATTACACTATCACAACATGTCATTAACATGACACTATCATAACATGTCATTAACATTACACTATCATAACATGTCATTAACATCACACTATCATAACATGTCATTAACATTACACTATCATAACATTGTCATTAACATTACACTATCATAACATGTCATTAACATTACACTATCATAACATGTCATTAACATCACACTATCATAACATGTCATTAACATGACACTATCATAACATGTCATTAACATTACACTATCATAACATGTCATTAACATTACACTATCATAACATGTCATTAACATTACACTATCATAACATTGTCATTAACATTACACTATCATAACATGTCATTAACATTACACTATCATAACATGTCATTAACATCACACTATCATAACATGTCATTAACATTACACTATCATAACATGTCATTAACATTACACTATCATAACATGTCATTAACATTACACTATCATAACATGTCATTAACATGACACTATCATAACATGTCATTAACATTACACTATCATAACATGTCATTAACATTACACTATCATAACATGTCATTAACATTACACTGTCATAACATGTCATTAACATTACACTATCATAACATGTCATTAACATCACTCTATCATAACATGTCATTAACATTACACTATCATAACATGTCATTAACATTACACTATCATAACATGTCATTAACATGACACTATCATAACATTATCATTAACATTACACTATCATAACATGTCATTAACATTACTCTGTCATACTTTGCTGGACTTTCTGGACTCATTACAGTGACTGCACTGGACTGCACTGTATTCATGATGCTGCTGCACTACTGGCACTTTAAATGCTTTTAAATCTTCATCATCCTGTTTTTTTTAATGTTCATTTTTATTGTATATAGTATTTTTACAGTATTGTTTCAGAAATGTATACTGCGGGAGGGAATGGGAAGAAAGCATTCCATTGTACTTGTTGCAAATGGCCCAATCCAAACCCTGTATCTTGTGTAATACTATTGAATGGTTTGTCACCAGGTCTGTGACGACGGGCTGCAGAGAGACGTCGTTACGGGAGGCCGTCGTATCCGTGCAACTCGCCGCCGCTGAATTCACGTCAGTGCAGCTGCGGCAACACAGAGAAAAATCGCTTTAGTCGCCGTTTCTTCTTCTCTGTTAAGTTCAAGCTCACATCCCAAATCCTTTAAATTGGAAATTAAAAATCCCTCACATGTATAGCGCTGAGGGGCCCACCACCGAGGCCAAGAACGCAGATATGACCCCCGAGCCGCTGCCCACTTCGACACACACAGACGGGCTGAGAAGGGAAAGACGCATTGCACAGCTCATTGTGTGGTACTATCAGGTGTTGGGGTTAGAAGAAAAACATTGGCAACGACCCCACGCCGCACATTGAAAAGGCACTTCTAGGCACATTTCTATTTCGAGGACCCCTCACACTTAAATGCGTATGTTCATAGGGCTCGACACTACAGGCTCAGAATCACACTTTACGAACATGAGTTAATGACAATCATTAGAAAACAATACAAGATAATAAAAGATACATGTGAAATAAAAGAGAGAGGAGATGGAGAAAACCTCACCATGGTTTGGTTTGACCCATTGGAAATATCTAGAACAGTATCTGCCAACTTATTATACTTTACCTTATATTACTTTTACCTGAACTTATTGTACTTCTACCTGAGCACCGGCTCAGTTCTTGTTAGGTAATGAAATGCACTTTTTGACTTCTGGTGACGAGCTGTTCTCTTACCTTCCTTTGTTGTCTCTTTGGATAAACGTGTCTAGTATAGTAATAGTAATACTGAATAAGACTGAATGAACGGATGATCTCATTGACGGATTGCGGGCGTCTGTCATCCCAAATGCATTCAGTTGCACCTGTACAGCTACACTAATGATTTGTTTTATTATTCGTATTTGTTTCTTTAGTAGTAAGCTGATTGCGCTGGGTAGTGAGCGTAATGTTTGTGGTGTATGTTTGGTGGTGTTCCTGTTTCGTCCAGCAGGGGGTGCTCTTGGTGCTTTATTTGTGGATGTTGTGGATGTGTGCAAAATTAAATAACGTTAGACCAAAAAAACAAAGAAACGCCAAGTTAAGAGAGATACGATAATTGTTGACATGTGTTTGGAGAGTTCAATCCTTAAGAAATCCCCCAAGGAATTTAAATAATAATTAGTGTCTGACTGGACTTTACAGGTAGGAACTTTATCAAACGGCCACTGTATCGTAACTCTCTACCTATAGTTGACATATTTATAGTTTACATATTTATTGTTCACATACCTATATATGTATATACATTTATATATATATATATATGTGTATCTTTTGATACAACTGCATACCCCTGCTCACAACCCGTTATATATTTATAATTGTGCACATATAATATCATACCTACTCTATAAGTCATTTTATACCTGCTTTTAGTAGTAGTTTTTGTATATATATATATATATATATATATATATATATATACACTATTTTTAAATATTTTACATCTGTTTCAACAACTGTACATTGTATATTACCATGCACTTTAGTTTACTGTAACATTTGCACACCTGGTTAGATGTACTGCACGTGTGCTGTACACTGACAATACATTCTAATCGAATCTAATCTAAAGTATGTTTGGTGGTGTTCCCGTTTCGTCCGGCAGGGGGTGCTCTTGGAGCTTCATTTGTGGATGTTGCGCAAAATAAATAACGTTAGGAAAAAGAAACGGGGGGTTAAGAAAGCTACGATAATGGTCGACATGTGTTTGGAGAGTTCAATCCTTAATAAATCCTCCAAGGAATTTAAATAATAACACTTGGTGTCTGACTGGACTGGGTTTGAGGGGAACTTTAACAGACCTGTGAAGACCTGTTCATGAGCACTAGAAACAATCAAGAGCATATTAGGTTGCCTCCTCTCACCTTAAGTTCCTCAGCTTCTCCTCGTCTTGCTCCAGAGCATCGAGGAGGAGGAAGGAGTCCTCGGCCGGCTCGTACACCTCCTCGAACAGCCCGTGTCCGGCGTGGGAGTACATGGGAGTGGGGTGACCCGAAGAAGAACTCATGGTATAAACAACAACAACAACAACCTATGACCTATGTGTTAATAATACTCATCTATATCGATATAGATATCGATATATATATATATACTGTAATATAGAGTCAAGGGACAGTCTCTTTTCCTAGAGGGTGGGTTTTAAAATGTCTCGGTATATCTCTCTGGTTAGGGTTTGCTTTTCATACTCTTTCATCCTCCTCCATGCTTGTTGTCAAAGACGAAAAAGCACTTCCGTACACACGGCGACGTCACCATGACGACATCTCCGCCCCGTCGGCAGGGGCCCCGCCCCACACGTGACGTCACGTCCATCTATATTATATATACCGGTAATATATTATATATATATATATTATATATATATATATATATTATATATTATATATATATATATATATATATTATATATTATATATATATATATATATATATATATATATATATATATATATATATATGCCTGCTTTGATTCCAACTGAATAACTCAGAATGAGTTCAGAATCAGAATGCCTGTATTGTCATCGTATATGACAATAGTATAACAAAACTGTATAGCAATCCTCAAAACAGGCTTACAAACAATACAACATATAAACATTGTAAAAAGAAACCTAAGCAAAACTAAATAAACAGGTTTGGAAATTGCATATTAAAAATATTGTATATATATATACATATTTCGGTGACCCTATAAACAGTAGTGCTAATTTCAAATGTAGTGCAAATTAACAATGTTTACACATAGAAAAAGGTGCAGTGGGACGTTACATGTAACGAGGTAACAGTAGTAGTATTGACTCACATTCACCCATTCATACACACATTCATCCACCGACGGCGGAGTCAGCCATGCAAGGAGACAGCCGGCATGTCAGGAGCAGTTAGGGTTAGGGTGTCTTGCTCAAGGAGGAGGCGGGGATCGAACCAGCGACCTACCGGTCATGAGACAACCTCCTGCTCTACCTCCTGAGCTACACTGCCGCCCCATAGGAAAAGGGCCACCAATAAAATAATGATGTGACCAATTAATTAAGAGGATTCAATCCTCCAGATTATTATTTATTTTTTTAAACAGTCTGTGTGTGGTTGGTGGCTGGTTGAAGCAGCCTCATGTGGCCCCCAGTCAGACTGATTAGAGTCTGGTTGAAGCAGCCTCATGTGGCCCCCAGTCAGACTGATTAGAGTCTGGTTGAAGCAGCCTCATGTGGCCCCCAGTCAGACTGATTAGAGTCTGGTTGAAGCAGCCTCATGTGGCCCCCAGTCAGACTGATTAGAGTCTGGTTGAAGCAGCCTCATGTGGCCCCCAGTCAGACTGATTAGAGTCTGGTTGAAGCAGCCTCATGTGGCCCCCAGTCAGACTGATTAGAGTCTGGTTGAAGCAGCCTCATGTGGCCCCCAGTCAGACTGATTAGAGTCTGGTTGAAGCAGCCTCATGTGGCCCCCAGTCAGACTGATTAGAGTCTGGTTGAAGCAGCCTCATGTGGCCCCCAGTCAGACTGATTAGAGTCTGGTTGAAGCAGCCTCATGTGGCCCCCAGTCAGACTGATTAGAGTCTGGTTGAAGCAGCCTCATGTGGCCCCCAGTCAGACTGATTAGAGTCTGGTTGAAGCAGCCTCATGTGGCCCCCAGTCAGACTGATTAGAGTCTGGTTGGAGCAGCCTCATGTGGCCCCCAGTCAGACTGATTAGAGTCTGGTTGAAGCAGCCTCATGTGGCCCCCAGTCAGACTGATTAGAGTCTGGTTGAAGCAGCCTCATGTGGCCCCCAGTCAGACTGATTAGAGTCTGGTTGAAGCAGCCTCATGTGGCCCCCAGTCAGACTGATTCGAGTCTGGTTGAAGCAGCCTCATGTCAGACTGATTAGAGTCTGGTTGAAGCAACCTCACCTGACCCCAGTCAGACTGATTAGAGTCTGGTTGAAGCAACCTCACCTGACCCCAGTCAGACTGATTAGAGTCTGGTTGAAGCAGCCTCACCTGGCCCCCAGTCAGACTGATTAGAGTCTGGTTGAAGCAGCCTCATCTGGCCCCAGTCAGACTGATTAGAGTCTGGTTGAAGCAGCCTCACCTGGCCCCAGTCAGACTGATTAGAGTCTGGTTGAAGCAGCCTCATCTGGCCCCAGTCAGACTGATTAGAGTCTGGGGCTGGTGAGGCAAACAATTGCAAACAATTGGTGAGGTTGCTTAAACCAGCCACCAACCACACTCCACAAACATGTTTCCAGTTTCACACACATTACGGTAACTGGGCTACAGAACTGAGTGACATTGTCACTGAGTGACAATTTGACCATAGTTTACTCCATTTGATGTAGTTTGTACATAGGCATGTATAAGAATAGCTGTTATTGCATTTTCTATTCTCACTCCTAGCTTGTTTGATTTGCATGGTTCTTTTTGCTGCTGTAACACCTGAAACTAACCAATCTTACCAACTAAACCTATTGGTAGATTTAGCTAATGCAAATTTTATAACTTTTGCGACTTGCGTAAATAGCCATGTAATTCATTATTATAATTACACATGAAGGGAAAGTCAAAAAGTATATTTCTCATATTTCCCATTGCAAGAAAGAATAATAATATATAATATTGACCAGAAATCAGTCAGGTTGTATCTGATCACAACTCATGTATGAACGTATGTGTACCAATAGGAGTACTTGTTAGAGGTCTTGTCAATTCAACTGCAGTGCAATGCATGCCTTTATTGATAGTACTGCCATCACTCTATCTGCAGCTCCTTTCCAATAGTAATTCATAACTATCTTTTAACTATTATCTTAACCGTCTCCATCCGATCCTACCTGGAATTCGCTGACAAACTGGGCCAGGATGAACTCGTATCTCTCTGAGCTACTGGGCGTGCTCAGTAGGTCCGGCACCGTTCTGTGGACGGGGAACAGCTTCTGGTCCCCCATGCCCTCCATGTGACAGTCAAAGCCCACGTTGCCTGGCAACTGGAAGCGGCGGTCCTGGGGTCCGAAGGGCCCCATGCTCTCGTCGGGCCACACGGTGCTGGGCCCTTTGTGGGGGGACACGGGGAGGGAAGAGGAACAAACAAGTCATTATTTCATCCTGATTCTATGCAGCGTCTCACCTTCTCACCTGGTGTCGAGGTGCTTGGATCTGGGCATAATCATTTGGGCCACGTCAGTTGCCTTTATGGCTAGTTGACAGTGGCGTAAGCAAGTCATTAAGGCCCCTTGTACGATCTTTTTAACGGGCAACCCCCTACATGCAAAAAATAATAGGCTTGCGATTTAGAGCCTGCTTTCAAACGGCTTTATCATGATCAGGTTTCATTGGACACAAGTGTGAGGTCCACTAAACGAACATGACATAACCTATGGAGCATAAACCACATGCCTCGACAGAGTGAAAATGCATTCACTTGAGACATTGCCAGGTCGGTGGGCAAGGTAGCACTGCGAAAGACCAACACACCTTGGTTCAAGATTCAATTTTAGTTCTTTAGTGATGCGTGCCAAGGTTTTGAGTACTGGAAGTTATAGTTGCAGCTGTATAGCGGTGCGAGTGCTCTCAATGGAAACATGAGCCACTTGAGTTCCAATTAAGACACACAGCTTTGAACATATGAGGGTAATAGAGCCTATAACCAGCCTGTTATTAGACGGTAGAGCTCTTTGATATAGTTTGCCCTCGTTTAAACATTTTAATTAATACACCTACCCCAACCAGCAAGCTGGCCAGAAGATATCTATATCCTTGCAACCAGCTCACCCTCAGAGAGAGTATTTAGTTTACCCCTGTGTTGTAAGAACAGTGGTTTTGATATGTGATGAATCTATTTGGATACATTTTGCCCTCAATCGTGTTTTTACAGAGTTTAAGAAAATCGAAATGAATACATTGATCAATATTGAAATATTCATTAACAATATCACATTTTTGGGATAGCGTGTACCCATATATCAAATCTCAAATTCCAATTTGAACCAATAGGCCTCTACATAAAATGAGTGTGGGTTACTTGTGTATAACTAATTCAGTTGATTCACATCCACCAGATCAAAAGTATATCCTCTAACAACATATAATAACTAAATTATATGTTGATATGTATTATATTATATGTTATATTATATTAATTGTATATTATAAAATTGAGGGATCCATACATTTAAACCTTATAAAAACATGGTTTATTTAGATTTTAAACCAATGGGCCTGTTTTAAACATGCGGCATACGCATGACTGTAGTCTTGTTTGAGTTACCATGCAGTGATTTACAATGTTAGTTGATCAAGGATAATCAATTCAAATGTTGTGTATGAAACCAAGAAGTTTTGTGGGGGTGGGGGTTCTGCATGTATCCATATTGGAAATGATGAACAAATAATTACATCAACTAATGAAATTAGCGTGTAGCTATCTGCTAGTGCAATGTGTGTATACCGTACGAATTGTCCCTGCAAAATAACCGTATCAATAAATAATGATTGAACATGTGTAGTAATAATAGTATGACATGTGATTCCTATGAAGTCTATAGTCGATTAACACAGTGTCGGGTGCAAATGTCCTTTTCACTGCGACCAGGTGTACTAAAGGCTTTACTAAACGAGAAGCCTAGTTTAGTCACGCAAAGCGTTATTAAACTACATTCAAAAGCTGCTAGATAAGACGGTAGCGATGGTAGAGGATGACCCACCCGATTCTGTGCGTGAAATAGCTACATATGGTTCATCAGAGCTGGCAGCAG
The DNA here is from genome assembly GCA_027704905.1 of Muraenolepis orangiensis. Taxonomy (NCBI): domain Eukaryota; kingdom Metazoa; phylum Chordata; class Actinopteri; order Gadiformes; family Muraenolepididae; genus Muraenolepis; species Muraenolepis orangiensis. The sequence goes on along the minus strand of JANIIK010000459.1, from coordinate 81,348 downwards.
AGAAGGTTCTGGTTCTGCCCAACCTGAGGGCTGTTATGGCCTGAAGTCCGGCTGTCTGGCATATCAGCAACCTGGCTCGACCACAGAGTACCTGGAGAGGAATAGGGTCATTTGAGAGCTCATGTAAAATAATAATAATAATAATAATAATAATAATAGCTACTGTTTAAGAAACACACGTTATATTCTACTATTAACTTACGCTACTAGACATCGCTGGGTCGGTCTATTTTAGCTTGTCGTTGTTCCACCTGTGAGGAAAACGAATGTGATTAGAAAATAAAATGCATGAGTGGAAAGCCAAACAAGATGTTATGTCATGTTATGTTATGTCAACAAGATACACATATATATATAAATGTATAAACACCAGTGAGCAGGGGTATATAGTTATATTAACAAGATAAACATATGTAAATGTATATACATATATATATAAATGTATAAACAGCAGGTAGTGAGCAGGGGTATGTAGTTATAGTAACAAGATAAACATATGTAAATGTATATACATATGGTCATGTTTTGTGTACGTGTGCATGTGTTAATGTGCTTTGTTTATCAAAATGCATGTTCTGTATTGAATGAGGATGTCTGTGCTGCATGTTCGACGACATACATTTCTTAAATGTACTTGTAATTGCAATGTTATTTGTGCAGAAAACGTACACTGGATGTACTTAATATGTAGTGTAATACTATGTAGTTACTACATAGTACTACACATGTATTCATCGGGGAGCTACTAAATATACTGCATTTAACTCGTCCAAATGTCTCGTAGACAAATAAGTAAATGGTCTTTAAAGTGGGACACTTACAACTGATCAAAGTATGTGATCAACTAATCGCAAATATTGTACTGTAATCACAACTCCCTACCACTTACCTATAGTTTACATGTTTATTGTTTACATACCAGTATGATAGTAGTTTTTGCTGTACTTACGTATATATATTTATCTACAGCTGTTAGTTCTCACACACACACACACACACACACACACACACCCAAATGTTGTTTAATAATCTTTGCTCTTACTAGTGATAGTAGTGTGTTGTGTTACTGTCAAACTCACAATCACCTCGTTATTCACAAATCGGCAACTGTAATTATTTGAAAGAGATTTTATTTTCATTTTCTCAATCTCATCTGGCCTCAGTCTTGTGTGCTCAGAGGGGGTTGCTGGTGGGTGACCAGCAACCAGGTTGAAGAACTCAGGGCAAGTCATTATGGCACCCCCCTAACCCCAGCCCCCACTAAGGGCAAGGAAAAACTCCCTCTCTGTGAAGGAGGAAGAAACCTTGAGAAGGAACGCAAAGTGGGGGATCCCCCCTTCAAAGGTGTTGCACTGTTCATATTTATGACACGGATGTCTAGCTACATACTTATTAGGTATGTTAATGTACTTTTGTCGAGTTAGACTGCAGGAGCAAAGACACACGTCCATACACGTACTTGGCGGGGCAGGGAGGGAACTTTATTGCACATGCGCAGAAGTCATATACACACATGTATGGATACCCGCAATGACCAAAATAGCTTTATAGCGCAGTAGAGGAATACAGTGGCTGACTGGCTATATATGTGAGACTACATTACATTATGTTCAACAAAAGGGACGGTTAGGAGTGACCTGGGTGCCATGATTGTTTGTCTCTGTGCCTCTGACTTTCCTTTTCCGAGGAAATTTAAGATGCGACAGTTGAAACAGGGGGAACAAATGCACACAAAATATACTAATACCTAAATAACAACAAACTAAACTAGTATAAAGAAAATATAACCAAATGAAATCTAAATGTATTGACAGATGAATTGCCCAATTTACAGTATTATTACAGTAATACGTAGGTATATACAATATACAATATACAATATACAACAATACGTATAGTGCAAATTGGCAGTAATAAAATACTAATAAATAACTCAGATGAATACTGAAAAACTGACATGTGAAAAGTGAAATTGAATTTACAATACATTTAATTTGACCTCAGGTCACTGAGTACGGATAGACAATGGATAGACAATGGATATACAGTGCTGCTCGAAAGTATGTGAACCCCTTGAACAGTTAAGAGTTTTCTGTTGTTTTACCATGATTTTCCTATTTTATCATCACAATTTTACATATATGAAATGTCAGGTTTATGTTTAACAGTTCCATGTACGTTTTTAGAGGGAATTGTGTGAGTAGCCAAAAAAATACATGAAACATGGAATTAGTGGATGTGCAAAAGTAAGTGAACCCCCAGCTGTATTGGTAAAGTCAAGGAGGTAACAGATTCAGGTGAAACACTTTTGGGTGCTTAATTAGTCAATTAAGCAAACCAATCAAATGAGACATCATTAGGAAAAGGGTTGGACAACACAGATTAAAAGAGAGAGAAAAACAACCAAACGACTGCAGTGCCAGGGTGTACCCATACGAATCAACCATGCCAAGAGGAAAGGAGATACCCGAGGAAATCAAGAAAATGGTACTGACAGCCCATCAGTCTAGAGAAGGCTACAAGACAATCTCCAAACGATTCCAGCTCCATCCATCCACGGTGAGGCAAATAATTTACAAATGGAGGGCGTCCAAGATGACCGCATCTTTGCCTAGAAGTGGACGCCCATTAAAACTAACATCAAGAAGCACCCGTAGAATAATAAATCAGGTAAAGGACAACCCACACATCACCTCTAAAGAGTTCCAGAGCTCTCTGGCAGCGTCAGGTGTAAATGTACATGCGTCTACAATTAGACGAAATTGAACCAACACGACATTCATGGGAGGGTTGCTAGAAGGAAGCCTCTGCTCTCCAAAAAGAACAAAGCTGCCCGTTTAAAATTTGCCAGAGAGAACTTGGACAAACCAGAGGCCTTCTGGAAATCCATTCTCTGGACAGATGAGTCCAAAACAGAATTATTTTTTTTGAATAAATAATGAAAATACATCATTTTTCTTTGTTTGTGTCCATTATTTGGAAAGTCCTGCTTTACAAATTGGTGTTTGGATATACATTTAATAAGGTTATTTTACATTTTTGTACAATTACAATGACCATGTCTAGGGGGTTCACATACTTTCGAGCAGCACTGTATACCCCAGGTGAGGTGATTAACGCGATTAACGTGATTAATGCGACAATGTGATGACGTGCAGGTGTGTGTGTGTGTGTGTGTGTGTGTGTGTGCGCCGCCAGCGCACGTGGCTTGAGCACGCCCCCTGGCAACCAACGTGATCGTGACATCAGCAGCGGGTGAAGAAGGAGCCGATCATCTGCATGGCTCTCCGGAGGCCAGCGCAACGTCCGCTCTTCTTCTTCTCAGGGTGAGGGTCATCCAACAGGCCGTCCTCACCTGCAAGGAGAAAGTAAATACAAATTGTAGTCTTAGCCATCAAGCCATCCTTAACTGTGGAAACCATGGATCTTGAAGGAGGGTTAAACATCTTGTTTTATATGCAGTGTATTGTATGTAACCATAGTTATATGTATGTGACACAGGGATGTCCTCATGTGGGTTGAGTTAGTGGCCCTCTTGTGCTCAAATAACATAATTTAAAAGTTAATTAAAGACTTAAAGATCTGTACACTAAATTGAATATGAATCTATCCACAGATCCATCTCACTGTCCTATAGCAATGAGGAGATGGAGAAAAGTTACTAAATCCCACACCTTTCCTTATAGTACAGTGAACAGTATTAAACAGTATGACTTCCTAGACTTGGTCTACACTAGCCCTCACAACACGACTCACCATGTGTGGATGTGGAGGGGACCTGCTCCTCCATCACTGTGAGGGCATCCTGCAGCACGTCTGGCGTGGAGGGGACCTGCTCCTCCATCACTGTGAGGGCATCCTGCAGCACGTCTGGCGTGGAGGGGACCTGCTCCTCCATCACTGTGAGGGCATCCTGCAGCACGTCTGGCGTGGAGGGGACCTGCTCCACCATCACTGTGAGGGCATCCTGCAGCACGTCTGGCGTGGTGGGGACCTGCTCCTCCATCACTGTGAGGGCATCCTGCAGCACGTCTGGCGTGGAGGGGACCTGCTCCTCCATCACTGTGAGGGCATCCTGCAGCACGTCTGGCGTGGCGGGGACCTGCTCCTCCATCACTGTGAGGGCATCCTGCAGCACGTCTGGCGTGGAGGGGACCTGCTCCTCCATCACTGTGAGGGCATCCTGCAGCACGTCTGGCGTGGAGGGGACCTGCTCCTCCATCACTGTGAGGGCATCCTGCAGCACGTCTGGCGTGGAGGGGACCTGCTCCTCCATCACTGTGAGGGCATCCTGCAGCACGTCTGGCGTGGCGGGGACCTCATCCTCATCTGCCTCCGCTGACTTCAGAAAATTTGAATAAATTACATAATTTCAATAGCTCAATAGCTGCAATAGCTCAGTATAAAAGTTAAACGGCGCAGGTTTAATTAATTGAATAATAATTCAAATAGTTTCTTGGCTAGAGCAATTGGACCGAGAACAAGATCCAAGATGTTTTTATCTGCCATATGTATATGGTAAGTAAATAGTATAGTATATATAGTAGAGCAGTGGTTCTTAACCTTTTTGGAGGTACTGAACCCCGCAAGTTTCATACGCGCATTCACGAACCCTTCGTAATAGGAAAAATAAAATATGATATTACGCTGAAAATCCCGACCGAGAAGGGGGGGATAATCGCGATCGCGAACATTGTGTGTGGCTTTTTCTCAATGAAGATCGTGATTCTGTGGGATTTAGAATTCCTTTATTTGTCACTCACGTTATTATTAACAATAATAATAATAAAAATTATTTATATAAATAAAATAAAAAAATAAAAAAATAGTACCTCCGCCGAACCCCTGAGACTGACTCACCGAACCCCTGGGGTTCAATCGAACCCAGGTTAAGAACCACTGTAGTAGAGTATACTACCCCTTAGTGAGGGACTTACAGCCATGTCGCCAAAGTAGCTGTGAGCCAGCAGGTCTGAGCAGGTAGCCCGAAGGTCGGGGTCCATCTGGAGACACGACTGAAACAGAAGGAAGAACAATAGATCCTCAATACAACAACAAGTCCATCTGCTCTCAACGGAGGATCTGAGACAGGGAGCTGCCGTGTGACATCACCGGCACCACTGTGATTCATTCATTCAAAACTGACCTCTACCAGGTGAGCCAGCAGGGGGTCAGAGACCCCGTACTTCTGATTTAGGCTTAGATTTAGGAGAGGAGACGGGGCTGCAGGCACCGGGATTCCGGAAAATTCCTCGCAGAAGCCTACCGTCTGCTGAGTGGTCAGGGGACCTGGCAGGGGAGAAAACACTTTTAGAATTCAATATACCCCCCCTAACAAAAACCACAATGACAATCAATCGCTATGGCAACTACAATATAATGATACTCTTATATATCCACTTACCCACTCTGCTTATAATGTTTAGAATTAGGGACAATTTGCTGGAGGCGTCAATGAAGGTAACTGATGTGGCCATCTCCAGAATGGTCATCCCGATGGCCCACACATCAGAAGCCCTGCAAGAAGAGAAGCTGGATTAAGGTATGGCATGAAAACACACACACACACACACACACACTTTGATTTCTTTGTGTGTAGCAGTGCCTTCCGTTGAGGACACTCACCTGGAGTAGGAGGGGGTTCCTATCAGAAGCTCCGGACACACAAAACCCAAAGTACCGAGTAACCGCAGATCAGCGTACAGGTTGTCTGGGTTCACCACTCGGCTGAGGCCCAAGTCCCCCACCTTGACCACACCGCAGCTGGACACCAGCATGTTTTCTGGTTTGATGTCCCGGTGGATGACCTGGTAAAATAAAGAATCAATACAAGGCTTAGTACTGTGTAGTGTCTGCTGTGGCTCTAAAGATACACAAGCCATAATCAGACGTGGACAAACTCCAGGTTTACAAAGTAAAAGTCCTGCTAACAAAGGGATTTCCTCCTGTGTATTCGTTGACTTTGATGTGATGTTTTGATGTGTTTGATGAGTCGATCCAGATCTTGAGGCAGGGGGGGGGACTTTTACTTTGTAGTTCTGGTATTTTCCCGCTGTTAGTAGATCTAGTTTGGTGGTATAGTTGGCAAACGTGAAACGGGTGTCTTACATTGACGCTGTGGAGGTACTCTATCCCATGCAGGATTTGCCAGGCGTACTTCTGCAGCACGTGGGGACTCAGACCCTGGGGACGATTCACCAGTTCATCACCGATGCAGTGATCCATGAGCTCAAACACACAGCGCAGACGCCGACCATCCAGGAAGTGGGAGTACACCTGAATCACGTTCTCGTGTTTCAGTGTCTGTTTAAACACAAGAGGGGGGAAAAGAGCATACAGTGTTTAAGGATGCACATGTAGGCCTACCCTGTTCTCACAGTTGACAAACATCTGTACATGTACATGTGGTTGCATAATTAACAGATGCTATGTAGTGAGGTGAGGTGGTTTGATGAGAACACAAACAGGTTTTTACCGAGAGCAGCGTGTACTCAGAGTAGATGGCCTCCTTCGTCTTCTCTTGGGTCTGTCGTTTGAAACACTTCAGGGCCACAAGTCGCCCACTTCGTTTGTCCTGGCATTTCACAACAGTGCCGAAGGCTCCTTTTCCAAGGATCTCGAGGGCAGTGAAATTATACATCTTAAAGAAGATGAATTAGGATACTCGGTCACTGCTCCAAACTAGGTTGAAGAACAAACAAGAAGCCCGTGTTAAAGCATTATGACATCTTATGGCATCATTATTTTCATCATACGGGCCTAATATTATAATCCTTAAAGCAATGACTTAAAAGACTTGAATTAAAAAAATGTAATGCAAAAAATAAATATATAGCAGGAATAATAATAATTGTATCATACTGTTGTAATATTATAATCCTTAACACAATAACTTAAATTGACTTGAGAAGGCCTGGGAGAGGGAGAGAGCTCTTACCGTCACCTTTGATCGCTCACTTGTGAGCAACCTGCTCCAACGCTCCCTACCTATAAGTGACGGTGGAACGTAACCATGGAAACGATGACGACAACACGCTGAGCGGAACGCCATTGGCTAAAAGAATCTCAGTAACCGTGATTGGCCAATAGGTACTTCCACATAAAGCATGGAATCAATCCCTCGGATTAATAATACACACTTATAAAACTGAATTAATTAGGTGTAGCGTTTTATTCTAAACACATATATACAATTCAACATGTTAGTTGTCTTTACTGCATATTTGTTTAAAGCTTAATTTGTCTTATTTCCGGTTTTGGTTGGAGATGCTTTTATTTCGAAGGCGACGTTTGAGGTGTTGACCGGAAGCCATCCGGAGACGGACGGTTTAATAATGGTTTTATAATATGTCATTTATTAGCACACGAAGAGGCACAAGGTTTGTTTAAGGTGTAAGACTGTAATGCAGAGATGTTGTTTTGGATATCATTCATTTAGTATTGTATAAACTTAATTAATTGTTATGGTTAGTTTTATAACGGTAAATAAGTTAACGTTAGCTTTAGCTCTGTGTGTAATTTGAAGGTAATGTGAGGAGTAAGCTTACACATATTTGTTGTTTTGTTTTTCTGTATATATATATATATATGTACAGCTCTCTCTCTCTATATATATATATATAGCTCTATATATATATATAGCTGTGTATATATATATAGAGCTATATATATATATATAGAGAGAGAGAGAGAGAGAGAGAGAGAGAGAGAGAGAGAGAGAGAGAGAGAGAGAGAGAGAGAGAGAGCTGTACATATCAGGGCTGCAAACGTGTCACCTTTCGGCGAAATTCGCCGTTTTGAAACCAAAATAGGTCGTTTGTGTGGTTCGTGTAGATCTGCAATAAAAATATTTGGGGGGGGGGGGGGGGGGGTCATCTGCGACTGCGAGTTTGGGTCTTGAGATGGATTGAGATTAATGACAGCTCCCGGGCGCAGATGACACTCCTCCCGCGAGCTGTCATCTCAATCCATCATGACAGCTAGCGCGCGAGCTGAGCTGTGCGCGCGAGTCTTCCTGTCGGCTTTCTAGCAACTCCGCTTCTCGGACTTCACTGCGCCGGAGTCGATAGCCGTAAAACCTACAGGAAGCTACCTACGAGCCTACATTCCTGTCGCAGAACGTGGAACACGCTCTCAAGGTAAGCTATCTGTTATTTCAGTTATTATGAGTTAGTTAAGGTTAGCTGCTGATGTGTTTTTTAGCTTACCAAGGGAGCTAGCGAAGCTATTGTTAGCCAAGGGCTTATTGACTACACCTGTAGCTACCAGATGTGAACATATTTTATTTCGTTCTTTTTTTAATAAAAAAATAATAATAATAATCCATCTTGAAATAACATCATATAATATATCAAAAATGTATATATTATATATGTACATAATATAAGATATTTTCGCGCCATAGGTAAAGTAAAATATTTTCTTTTGTTCTTTTTTAATTAAAAAATAAATGTTCCATCTTCAAATAATATAATATCAAAAATGTGTCACTTCAGGGTGATGGAGACCGCCAAGGACTCATAATTATTTGTCTTTAAATGTCCTTTTATTCCTTTGCTGTTTTATAATATAGCTTTGTATTGCCATTGTGTATGAAATGTGCTATACAAATCAGAGGTGGATTAGAAGTACTCCTTTCTCATACGTTTTCTAAATGTTCAACAGGGAACTGCTGCTAACAAATTGTTTCTATTTTCCCTTTAGAAATCACCTGGATGAAAAAGGAAGGTGTGTCAGAGTCACTGTCTTCTGCCTTTCTCTTTACTTTTACAGAATAGTAAAACTGTCTTTACCCTTGAAATGAGAAGTACGTGTGAGGAAGTGAATGTTACCGAGACATTTTGACCCAGACAGAGGGAAATGATTATTGTGTTGCTGCAAGCTGTGAAGGGCACAGTAGCATCGCTCACATTTCAGTCCCAATCCAACATGTGCAAGGCCTGTTTTTCTATTATTTCATGAAGCAACGATTCAACAAGTATGATTGTGCAGTCACGTTAATGCTGATTCCTCTCAGAGAGGACATGGCACTCTTTCAAAGTAGAGCACAAGCAGTAAAGTGTGCTGCTGATGTTCTCTGTAAAATTGGCTAAATTAGACAATTATAGTGTTGAAAAAAGGCTACCGCTAACTGAGTTTACACCGTCCACTGATGTGTGTTAATGATATTTTCTGCAACACATTGAATTATTCCTCCTGACACACTCATTGCAAGACCACTTTGTCTTCTCACTCTTAATATTGTTGTGTTTCAGTGCAGAGGTTTAAAATGCTCCCCTTTCTTAAATGAAAAAGTGAATTCTTGGCAGAAAGAAGAATTTCCCTTTCTGTTTCTGGCGCTAAAAAAGTTAGCACCTGTGATATGACTCAACTCTATAGTTGCAAATTGTGTTAGATAGTGGTACGGCTCTACAAAATAAATGCATTGTTATATTACAAATGGAAATTCTGTGTTTTTCTTATTATTACCACTGCTTGTTTTGTTGTTCTGATTGCTAAAATTGCCTGTAAATCCACATTTTAAAGCTGATAATTCAAAAAAATCTTCCGGGGGAGCTGACCCCGACCCCCTTAGGGGGTTCGAACCTTGTCACCTTTTTTATCCATGATGAGTTTGCACCCCTGATATATATATAATATATATATATATAATATATATATATATATATAATATATATATATATATATATATATATATATATATATATATATATATATATATATATATATATATATATATATATATATAAAGTTATTGTATAGATTCAAAGTTATTGGCATTGCACAGCACAATTACCGTAAAGCGAAAATAAATAGGATTCAATTGGAGATTGGAGTGCAAATGTTGCAGTAAAGTGCACGGTAACATATACTATTTTATAGGTATTATTTCTAGGTATTAATTAGAGGTATACAGTGGGGAGAACATGTATTTGATACACTGCCGATTTTGCAGGTTTTCCCACTTACAAAGCATGTAGAGGTCTGTAATTTGTATCATAGGTACACGTCAACTGTGAGAGACGGAATATAAAACAAAAACCCAGAAAATCACATTGTATGATTTTTAAGTAATTAATTAGCATTTTATTGCATGAAATAAGTATTTGATCACAAAAATTCGGGCTCTCACAGACCTGTTAGTTTTTCTTTAAGAAGCCCTCCTATCCTCCACTCATTACCTGTATTAACTGCACCTGTTTGAACTCGTTACCTGTATAAAAGACACCTGTCCACACACTCAATCAATCAGACGCCAACCTCTCCACAATGGGCAAGACCAAAGAGCTGTCTAAGGACACAATTGTAGACCTGCACAAGGCTGGGATGGGCTACAGCAGGGGTTCCCAACCTTTTTCACCCAGAGCCCCCCCAAATGACTCCTGTTTGTATTTGCGCACCCCCCCCCCCCCGGAATTAACGCTGTTGCCAAGGCAAGGCAACAGCGTTAATTTGAGTTTCAAAGTCTCAAAAATGCTACAACTACTGTCACAAACTGGATGAATGTAAAGTATTTCGTTAAAGGAGGATGAAAGCGTAATTAAGGAGCACTATTGGAGTGACTTTGATGGGTATTGGACTCGGGATTATTTCATTTGGATGCCCGCTGTATGAATAAATTAAAGGACGGCGCAAGTGGAAACAATTCTCAAAGAGATTAAACTGTTTAAAACACATACTCAAAGTAAACCGGATTTTGCCGATGTGTTTATGTGGATTCAAAAGTCGTAAATAATCTACAAAATGGAGGATACCGATTTGATCGGAGCAACTGTGACAAATAATCCAACTGAAACCGACACCTTACGCGCAGAAGAAACATTTATATTAAAGAAAAAATGATACATTTCTGTCTTTTTATGCCTTTATTAGCTACTAACTTGTAATTGTATGCATCATATTTATTTAAAATTTCGAAGAACAGGACACTTCAAAATAATAGACTATGCCTAATAAAAAGAATCCACTGCAGTAAAAATGTCCTCACCCCGGGTGGTAGTGGTAAGGTTGACTGACATAAGAATGTCCTGCTTCAAATCTTCCCCATCGATATATTGCACATAAACGATGAGCACAGCCTCGTCTGCTACAGTTGTAGTTCCATCAAGTTGTATGGCAAATGGCCCCTTTCCAAGCTTTTCGAGCAGCTGCAGCTCGCAGTTACTTGCCATCTTGTCAATTCTGTCTTTCACCGTATTGTTTGACAGTGGTACAGTTTTTAGCTTCTCCGCCACCTGCGGGCCGCACAGTTTCTCAACCATTTTAATGCAAGCTGGCTTAATGAGCTGCTCGCCAATGTTGTGCGGTTTCTTTGCCTTTGCTATTAAAAGTGCACATTCAAGAGGCCTCGGTGGCCTTCTGTACATCGCTGCCAGCCCTAACAAACGCTGTTCTGATATCCTTTGGCTTGTTTGCCTTTGCAAGCTGTTGTTTCTTTATGAAAAAGTCCCGATTACGCCCGACCGTTTCTGGGTGCATGGTCTGTTGGTGTCTCTTCATTTTGCAGGGTTTCATGCTGTCGTTGGCTAGCTTCTCTCTGCATATCACACACTCTGGGCGGGTTTTGTCCGTTCCCTCCATGAAACCTAAGTTAAGATAGCTCTCTAGGTAGGTCCTCATTTTCTTTTTGATTGCAGATGAGCTGTCATCTCCTTTTTCTCCTACGTTTTTCAGACATTTTTAGACAAAATATTCACCTTATGAAGTTGGTCGCTAGCTAGCAAGCACAGCAAACTGTTACTACTACGGAAGCTGACACAGTAACGTCAATGTTGGCGCGAATCGGAGGAGTATCAGATTAATTTGTAGAATTTTTATTAAACATTAATTAATCAATATAATTTGATATATTTTATTGTAATGTAGAGACAAGGCTTTTAGCGACAATCATGTATTGCGTTACAATTATATGTAAAAAACTTTAAAAAACTGAAAAAAATAAAAATAAAAAAATATGATATTAGGCCTCAAATCATCTGAGGCCTGGCGCCCCCCCTGCGATCTTTGGCGCCCCCCAAGGGGGGCGCGCCCCCCATGTTGGGAACCACTGGGCTACAGGACAATAGGCAAGCAGCTTGGTGAGAAGGCAACATCTGTTGGCGCAATTATTAGTAAATGGAAGAAGTTCAAGATGACGGTCAATCTCCCTCGGTCTGGGCCTCCATGCAAGATCTCACCTCGTGGGGCATCAATGATCATGAGAAAGGTGAAGGATCAGCCCAGAACTACACGGCAGGACCTGGTCAATGACCTGAAGAGAGCTGGGACCATTAGTAACACACTACGCCGTGATGGATTAAAATCCTGCAGCGCACGCAAGGTCCCCCTGCTCAAGCCAACGCATGTCCAGGCCCGTCTGAGGTTTGCCAATGACCATCTGGATGATCCAGAGGAGGAATGGGAGAAGGTCATGTGGTCTGATGAGACCAAAATAGAGCTTTTTGGCATAAACTCCACTCGCCGTGTTTGGAGGAAGAAGAAGGATGAGTACAACCCCAAGAACACCATCCCAACCGTGTTGTTCATTAAATAGTCACATTTATTTGAGGTCTTTGTCATTCTTTCGTCAATCTAGTTGTACATTATAGTTGCGTTTGTAATATAGACTGTTTTTGAAACATGACCGGCAAGAAAAAATCCTAGCGGAAACCCTGATATATATATATATATATATATATATATATATATATATATATATATATATATATACCTATAATTTTCGCTGTACTTTGCTGTGCAATGACATAATAACTTTGAATAATCGAATCGTATCTAACCAATACTGCTGTGAACAATACTACGGATGTAAATAATACTACTGTTGCTGTTTATAGGGATTGCAGCCTATCCTGTCATACCATAGGGTTTTCCTCTCAGCTACTCGTTGCTTCCTTGATGGCACCTCGGTAACCTCTTCAAAACGTGTCCCTCTGTGTTTTAATGGACCCTTCTTCTTCAGACGGGACACGAGGCTGGTTTGCAGAAAAAGGTTTTTTCTAGAGACGCTTTTGGTGAACAGATTCAGGATTCACGTCGTTTTTATTTGCCATTTGTAAAAAAGAACAATGGAATGCTTCCCTCTCTCAGTATGAATATAATAAATATATATAGATATATCTATAGATATAGATATATCTATAGAGATATAGATAGATAGATAGATATAACTACTGAACAATACTATAAACAACACTATATACTATAAACCAACACTATGCACTATACTATAAACAACACTATAACAATACTGTATACAATAAAAATAACAAAGTGACTAGATGGATGATATCGATTTTGTGTTTTTTTTTAGGGGATCCATAAGACTCACCATGTCTGTGGTCAACCTGATGAGTCCTGTGTGTGTGTGTGTGTGTGTGTGTGTGTGTGTGTGTGTGTGTGTGTGTGTGTGTGTGTGTGTGTGTGTGTGTGTGTGTGTGTGTGTGTGTGTGTGTGTGTGTGTGTGTGCACAGCATCCAAACAGCAGGTGTATAAGACTTCATACAAGACTTTGTTGCGAGCCAATCCTGCTTCTTCAACGAGGAGAACCGCTACCTTTCTGACGAGGTGAAAATGTGACCCACAATAGATTCAATCCCCTTTTCTTATCCTCTTCCCATCCCTCTTCTCTCTCTCTCTTCCTCCTCTCTCCATCTCCTCCTCTTGCCCCTTGGTTCTTTTATCCAACGTTGCTTCCAGTGAACTGTAGATGTACATGTACGTTAAGGAGCTGGTAGGGGGTTAGACATCTAGCTCAAGGATGCCGACACGTAGATTCAGATTCATTCAGATTCAGATTCAGATTACTTTATTAATCCCGAGGGAAATTAAGGTGCAACAGTTGACACAGGGGGAATAAATGCACACACAAAAAATACTAATACCTAAGCTAAAAAACAAAACAACTAACTAAATAAAAATTGTATAAACAAAAATATAGTTAAATGAAATCTAAATGTATTGATAAATGAAGATACATTTACAGTATTATTACAGTAATACGGTAGATATGGTGGACATTGGGAATCGAACCCAGTAGCTTTTTGTGGCAGGGAGTTTCTATTATGTCTCTCTCCGCTGGTCTCTAGCGAGTCTTTACCTGCTGCTGGTCTCTTCCAGGTCTCCTCTCTCCACACCTCCCTGGTGCTCTGGACGGTGGACCTGCTGATCCTTATGGTACCTGACCCTGAACCAGGACCCTCAGGACCTTTCCCTCACTGAGGTCAGGGGTCTGGACCACCTGGAGCCAGACGCCAGAGCCCTGGTCCAGAGACTAGACTACGCTCTTGCACTGTATCATAACTCCCTTCCTCTACCTATAGTTTACATATTCATAGTTGACATATTCATAATTTACATATTTATTGTTTACATACCTGTATGATAGTCATGTACATTGTTACTGTACTTGCCGTATATATATATATATAATTCTGCACATTTCTCATACCTACTCTTTAAGTTATTTTACACCTGTTTTTAGTAGTAGTTTTTTAGTCGACTGTTTTTACATATTATTTAACCACGGTACATTATATATTACCGTGCACTTTACTGCAACATTTGCGCTCTTGTTAGATGCCAACTTATTTTCGCTGTACTGTACTTGTTTAATGACAATACATTTAAATCCAATCTAATCTAATTGTCACGCGTTAGGTTTGGACCCAAATGCAGCACACGGACACCAAGGACAGATAGTGATACAATCTGGCCCCGTGTGAGTGTGCGGGGTAGACTTTAGTAGGGACTCACGTTAACTGTGACGCGCTGCAGCTGCGGGGAGAATTAACAAGGGGGCGTGGCTATCCGGTAGTGTGTAGTGGGAGCGAGGAGACAGGAATGTGGAATGCGATAAGGGGGCGTAGCTATCCGGTAGTGTGTAGTGGGAGCGAGGAGACAGGAATGTGGAATGCGATAAGGGGGCGTGGCTATCCGGTAGTGTGTCGTGGGAGCGAGGAGACAGGAATGTGGAATGCGATAAGGGGGCGTGGCTATCCGGGCGAGTGCTGTGGAAGCGAGGAGGCAGGAATGCAAACTGTGACACTAATCTAGAGCACCTATTCCCGTGCATCAGCAGGTACCAGGGTGCGAACTGGAGGGGAGCAGGGTGGTCACCTAGTGGTGACATGAGCTCCCCTGGGAACATGGTTTGTGAAATTTGGGGGGAGCTCTCTAAAATACAGCTATAGCTGTATTATTAATATTAATATTGTTCATGGTTGGTGCCGCTGGCTGCTCTTATCGCGTGTGTTCGGCTCTGTGTAGGCTACAGCCATAATAGGCTATAGCCCATGTGAAACAATGCAGCCTGTTTTTGAGTCATTTTAAGTTGATTTAATTAAACAGTCAAACGTTACATTGGTGGTCCGTGGATTATTTATTATCAAGTTGATTGAAGTTTGCGTAGCCCATACATGCTCGATCTGTTGACATGAACATGATCCATCGGGACGTTTCATGTAAATGTAGACCTGTGGCACCACCCCGTGTGCAACAGATGTTCTCTTTATAATAGGCCTATGTCTGTGCTGTTGCTATTAATGCACGGATCAGCATTTACACCCCCACCACCCCCCCGCAAAAGATAATAATCCCGGCTCCCCCGGAGACCGTGGTATAGTTCGCACACTGGCAGGTACCACATCTGAAGATCCGATGAAGCATTTCTGTGTAATCTGTGGGTTCACTTTAAAGATTCAGTTATGTTGGTTAGTTTAGTCTGCAGTTTGAAGAGTCCTGTGTGATGAGGATGGCGGTATATCCCTGCATTGAATGGATCATGTTGATCAAGGTTGGTTTTTGACCCTCAGCTCCTGCCAGTAGATTGTGGGCGAGGAGCTTCAGAACAACCGTGTGTATTCTGCAGGTGAAAGGAGCACAGCAAGTTCCAGGTAGACACTGACCTCTGGAGGTGGTCAGTGGATGGTTAAGTCACCTGGATACCGGCCCTGGAGTACCGTCCTTTAGCCTCTCTACTGTTTTAGTTCATAATTAGAATTACAATCATGATAATGTGTCGTCAACATTTATTAATACTTTTTAAGGAAGTCTTGTTGATGTTTGGCACCTCTTTTGCAAGAGACGGCAAGAGAACATTTGTTTTCCAGTACTTGTCTCGTCTTGTCTTATCTTAAGATAAGACTTAACTTATCATCTTGCCCTCTAGGCCTCCAGACCCTCCTTGTTGTGTGTTGAGGTCCTGATGGTGATGCAGTTGCTGTTGCTATCCTACAGGGGGAGCCATCGGGTCATGAGGAGGAAGAAGGTCCAGAGGAAGGCGCCGTCAGTGTGGTGAAGATGATCGGCTACCATGGAAACATCACAGAGAGAACGATGACCAGCCAGATACAGTTGAGAACCCTAAACACACACACAGTGCTTTGACAGTCAGCATCACATGCACAACATGCACAATACCGTTTCATTAAGGCTTGGACAGACAAACAAACACCAGGTACAACATAACATACGATGTTAATGGCTGTAAAGAGTTTAGCTCCAAGAGTTTAAACACAGACAAGTCATCCGTTCCAGCTACGACGGGCCTCTCAAGTGTCGGTCTTTTTACACATGGCTTTTGCTACACTTCTTCCGTAACCTAATTGCTCCTGCAATTGTGCCATGCAAGGCTATTGCCTTGCATGGCTGACACTAAATGTGTGGCAACAATTCTAATTGTGAAGCGCTTTGGTTAAGATGGCTATAGAAATGCAGTCCAGTCAGACGTCTCTGTTGGTTTGTGTTGTGCCTGCTGGTCCTCGGCAGGTACAGAAGATACAGTACCAGAACAGACCCCAGCTGCTCCACAGAAATGCTGTACAAGGAACCAAGCCTGGCACCAAGAGATCCAAAAGACAAGAGACACTGATGGGAACACCCCCATCCCTTAGATTAGGACCACCAAATAGACTGAATCTAACATCACATCCTTGGAACTAGTAGAAGATGTGGAAGTCAGCAAGCTTTCACTCAGAAGCCAGAAGAATATTAAGAGGCTTTCAGCAAGAGGGTCATTACATCTAAGAGCACATCTAAGTTAGAACCTGATGTCTAAAGCTATAGTGTGACCAAATATGGACATGTTGTCACCCACGAACACCCAATTAGTGAGACGGCTTTAGGTCAAGAGAGTCAATCGGGAGAAGCTCCCCCTTTAAGGCGGAGCGCAAACCCCGGAGTAACAAATCACTAATAGTCTGGAGACTGACCTCAGGTCCACTTATTTGACTCTTTATGTTGTATTATCAGAATAATCCCAGTTATCTCAAACACGCTTTCCTTCATACTGTCTATAGCCAATCAAACCTAAGTGAAGAACCTCTTTGAGACGAGAAAGAACCAGAAAACAGGATATATATATATATATATATAGGTTATATATAGGTATATGAAGACTATAATGAAGGCTGAGGATAATCCAGACTAAACATGAGAGGGGTGATGGATGAAAGCTCTGAAGAACATCTCAGAGCATTCAGGTTAATAAGGACGGAAGGAAATGTACAAGTGATGTTCAAAGAGAAAACATAATATTCCACTATTTGATATATATTGTACTATCTATCTAACCTAACGAGTACTGCTCCAGCCTCACGAACCTGTTATCCTTAAACTAGAGGGCCCTCAGTAGAGCACATACCTCCGCCACAACCAAAGACCGGGTCCAGATCTGCACCAACATCTAGGAGTCTAACCACCACGTTTTGTCAAAATCCTGTCCAAAGCATTTTGAGTTATCTTAAGACGAATAGACGGACCAACGAACCGACAAAAGCATCCATCTTGGACGGGGGGGGGGGGGGGTAAGAGATTGTCCCAGTTGTTGGGATTGGTGTGGAGTGTGTGTGTGGGTGGTTTGTGGCTGTGTGTGTGTGGGTGGTTTGTGGCCGTGTGTGTGTGGGTGGTTTGTGGCTGTGTGTGTGTGGGTGGTTTGTGGCCGTGTGTGTGTGGGTGGTTTGTGGCCGTGTGTGTGTGTGGGTGGTTTGTGGCCGTGTGTGTGTGGGTGGTTTGTGGCTGTGTTTAAGCAGCCTCACCGAGTCAGACTGATTGGACTCTAGGGGGGGGGGGGGGGGGGGCTGGTTGAGGCTGCACACCTTTTGGTGAATCAGAGTAATCAAGGGCCTTAACCAGATGAAACCAGCCATCACCTCACACCCTGGGGGGGGGAGAGGAGCGCAGTAATAGGTCAGCCCGTAAGCCCAACCAGCTTGTTTTAAACCGTCTCAAACCAGGCAGTAAACCCGGTGTACTACTCATCAACCACCTGTGTCTCTCTGTTCGTTGGGAGGAGCCTAAAGAAGCCATTTCAGTGGCGGGTAGCGGCATCAAGTGATACCGTTGGAATAATAAAAACAAAGAAAAAAGCTCAATATAAATGCAGTCCGGCTACCATTTACCATCGTGTGGTATTGTGTACGTCTGAACGACACGCTATTATTATGATACGACTGTTGCTACCCTCTGCTCATGGATTGCATGCTTCCCGTACTCGAGCCGCGACACGTCATGGTGATTGAACAATTTTTATTTAGGAAATAAGATATTGACAGGTAATCTCATTGAACAGGATCCAACAGAAACAACATCATCTAAATCCGCCTCCAAAATAGGCAGTTGAAGAATGGGGATTATCAGTTAGAGGCGGGCCTTCTTTCGGCCATCAATCACAGACACGGGTTGATTTAGAATAGGAAATAAAACATAATAAGGCAACTTGATCACGTTTGATAATTTGGGTTTTAATAATACCAATTGTGGTCATCAACTCTACAACACTTACCCCACACCATTTAATTATTATCAGATGTTTGTATGTGTGTGTGTGTGTGTGTGTGTTAGAAAGTGTGTGTTAGAAAGTGTGTGTGTGTGTGTGTGTGTGTTAGAAAGAGTGCGTGTTAAAAATAGTGTGTGTGTGTATTTGATTGAAAGAGTTTGTGTGTTTGAGTGAAAGAGTGTGTGTGTGTGTGTGTGTTAAAAAGAGAGTGTGTTTGAGTGAAGGAGTGTGTGTGTGTGTGTGTGTGTGTGTGTGTGTGTGGCTTCAGCATATATAATGTATATCCTAGCAAAAGCTGCGGAGGTGTCCTTGAGCAAGACACCCTCACCCTAACTGCTGGCTGTCTCCTTGCATGGAGGACTCCACCGTCGGTGGTTGAATGTGTGTCTTAATGGGTGAATGTGAGGCATGACATGTAAAGCGCTTTTAGAAAAGCGCTTTATAAATGTCCATTTACCATAATGTGATGTACATTTTGAAAAAAAAACATTAATGTTTAAATTAATATTTAAACATTAAACAGACAAAAAAAACGAATCCATCCATCCATATTATCCCAAGACTATTTGACTTGTGGGTCTCTCTTGAGGTACGAACAGCAGGACTGTTCATCAAGGACAAGGACAACAAGGACACGTTTGTCAGCCAGACCAGCACAGAAGTCCAGAAGTGATAGAAGTCCACTGGGGTTCACTTTGTCCTCAGTGTGTGTCTCCTTCAAGGTCCAACCTTTTAGCTATTTGGGTCCACACGTAAAGGCGTCCGTGAGCCCTGTGGTGTCAGGAGGTCTCATTCTTAAGAAGGGCTTCTGTTGACATCAGCTGGAGGGGATAAGCTACAATATTTACACAATATGTGTATATAGTTTGACTCATTGTGTATATAGTTTGACTTATATATATATATCTATAGATATATCTATAGATATATCTATATAACTATATATATCTATATCTATATCACTATATATCTATATAGATATACAACTATATAGATATATCTATCTATAGTTATATATATATATATATATATATATATCTATAGTTAGATATATATATATAACTATATATATATCTATAACTATAGATATAGATATATATCTATAACTATATATATATCTATAACTATAGATATAGAAATCGATATCTATATATAACTATATATATATATTCAGTGCGAGGATATGCAAAAACTCACCATTGAGTAGCATCACCATAAGAGCGCCAACGAGGGAAGGCCACAACATTTGTGAGATAGCCTCCCCCCCCCCCAAGGCAAACCCAACCAACCCAACCCCCACCCCCCCTGTCCCCGCCCCCCCACCCCCCAAAAAAAAGCTGCCATGTTAGTTCCCGCCCACCCCCCCCCCCCACCTCTCTCTATAACAGCCAATCAGGTCTCCACTTTCCCGAAGGTCCCGTCCGGGGGCCGGTAGTGCCTAGGGAAGGCTTTGAGCTGCAGGCTGTTGAAGGCGTACTTGCGACAGCCCACGTTCTTCATGGTGTTCTCCCGCCGACAGCCCTCACTGAGAGAGAGAGAGAGAGAGAGAGAGAGAGAGAGAGAGAGAGAGAGAGAGAGAGAGAGAGAGAGAGAGAGAGAGAGAGAGAAGAGCAGGGGGAGACCACACACAGGATAGGGGAAGAGAGAGAAGGGACAAAAAGAAAGGGAGAAACGGGAATATAACGGAATAACGCATGAGGTGGACGTCACAGATGGAAGACAAGACAACCATGAGCTGCTGATGGGGAGTAAAAAGAGACGAAACATCAAAGGCAAATAAATGGCGAGCGATGCAACCTATTAACCGATCGTGCTGAGAGAGAGAGAGAGAGAGAGAGAGAGAGAGAGAGAGAGAGAGAGAGAGAGAGAGGAGAGAGAGAGAGAGAGAGAGAGAGAGAGAGAGAGAGGAGAGAGAGAGAGAGAGAGAGAGAGAGAGAGAGAGAGAGAGAGAGAGAGAGAGGAGAGAGAGAGAGAGAGAGAGAGAGAGAGAGAGAGAGAGAGAGAGAGAGAGAGAGAGAGAGAGAGAGAGAGAGAGAGAGAGAGAGAGAGAACCAAACATAATGTTTTGGAATATTAGTGTATATACATAATGTATTGTCTCCGGTTACATATTTACACAACGTATTGTCTTTTTTGAGATGTTATGTGTTTAAGTAATGTAAATCACACGCATATTGTGTAAAATGTGTGTGTGGAACGTGTGTGTCGTTGGTGGCGGGTTTAAGCAGCCTCATCTAGCCTGAGTTTGAGTGCACTCAACTTTCTCTCTCACACACACACACACACACACACACACACACACACACACACACACACACACACACACACACACACACACACACACACACACACACACACACACACACACACACACACACACACACACACACACACACACACACACACACACACACACACACACACACACACACACACACACACACACACAGTTTACTCTAATCCAGTTTGATCAATGTACCTTTATAAAACTGAATTAAATAAACTTTTAACAATAACAATTAAACAAAATAAAATATTATCTTATCCAATTCAATAAATACATTGTTTAATTAAATCAATAATAATATTATTAAAAATGAACAAAAATGTATTAAAACAAAAACAGAAAAAAAAATCAACCAATTATTTGGCCTTCTATTAAACGGTAGCACGGTACACATTAAAGGTCTGTTTAATAACCCGAAGGCTTTATATTATTGGGATAACAATATACCATATGTATGTATATGTATGCAATGCAATATGACATTATTGATACATCATCCAATATCAACAGTACACAGCATCGTTAGGACTTAACCAAAAAAGATATCCGGTTGGTTGTGGGTCAAAGCATTTAGAAGTTCACTTAAAGCATGTTTATCTCCCTCCATCTCCGTTATTCATTAACAAAACACACCCATCGTGCAGCCAACTGAATCTGAAGACACACACCAACTTAATAGAATGTGTGGATAGTGCATTTAGAAACACTTTGAACTCACTGAGGTTAACGGAAGTATACACGTCATCAACAACATGTGGAAGACAACCCACTCATCACTCATATCTCTCTCACACACACACACACACACACACACAAACACAAACGCACGCACACACACACACACACACGGAAGAAAGGAAGGAAGTGCATGAAATCAAAATACAATTTCACAGCTCACTCGTCTATGACACTTTCTGTGGAAATCGATCAGCGTCCTTCAGAGTCGACCCTAACTTAATCAATCAAACAAAACCCAATGCTCAATAAAAGTCATCACGACTTCATCACATGACGACTTTAAAAAATAAATAAATAATAAATAATTGTGATTCTGATCTGATCTCTGATCAGCTCGTCAGTCGCGGGTTAAAAGCTATTGGAAGAGCGTTTGAATACAAGCATGCTCTGAAACAAGCAAGCGGATCTGTTGTAGGACACTTTGAAAACACAGACTTTTCAACAAAAATACACTGTCTTCATTTGCAGGACAAACTGTGGTGGAACCAGACAAGAGAAACATCTTAAATCATTGTGGATTAGACATATGTTTAAAAACATATTTAAAACACAAAGGGCAAACTATTTGGCACAAGCACAAGTATATGTATGCATTCCTTATTCCTTATCTTAAATGCAGCAATATTATTTATTACAAGTTATATTATTACAAATATAGAAGGGAGCAGACATTTGGTTTCTTTCAATAAAATACATTTCCTCACTCCCGGAACTTAATTTCTCATTCATTCTAGAAAGCTTCTGCCTTATAAATACTTAAAAAATTAAATTTTGCAAAACTGTATTTGTGACTCTTGCAACCAAACTCGGGTGCAAGAAAATATGATTTTTTTTAGATAAATGGTGTGTATCAACTACATGGATGCATAAATCACATTTCCCCTGAATATCCTACTTATAGCAGACATTACACAATTCCAGTTCGCAATTCATTCACAGGTTAATTGATCAAACAACTTCCCAAGCAGCTCTGATGCAACTCCATACATTTTCTCCAAATGGCGAAAATTCCACTCGAGTAAACCAAAATGGATCAATAGTTAGTTAACTTGCGTAAGTAAAGCGTAATGCACTCCATTCCCAGAAGAGATGGGGGCACACGAATACCTCGTCGTCAATATATCAAGCTGCATCACAACATCGGTCAATGAGTACCACTAGTCAACAAGCTGGAAAGTGCAACTGCTAAAAGTAAAAAACGAATAAAGGTGATTCCACTATACTCTATTGAGACCTCAAATATGGGGTGAAACAACGTTACTTCAGCTTCTCGCTTTGTAGCTCGTATGTGCAATTGCGCGTGCGGAAGAGAAAGCCATAGCTAGCAAGCTGTGTAAACCCAAGGCGGTTCTTCAGTGCAAATCTTAAAATACATAAATAAATGATCTGTTATTAAGGTTGTCGAATATAATCATCCAACACCATTTTTATATATAATCGGTATATTTCTACATATTTCAAGAGTTTCCACTTTTGTCGGAAACAATTTCACGTCTGTCACTTTCACAAGTCACATTAGTAGAGGTTTACCTTGAACAGGGTATATTTGCGTACATGCCACAAATTCTACAAGTAAAACTTAGGTTTTACAAAGCCCACAGGATAAATATCTAGTCTGAATGAAACTGTTGGGTTTTATCAACTATGGTTCACGGTAAATATTTAATGTATGGCCGATGCCATCGACTTATAACTTAATTTAAGTGATTTAAAAGTTTCAACATTTGTATATTCCAGCCACCAGGCTCTGGTAGTAACGGACCTGCACCAGCCTTCACTTAGCCAGACATAAGTCACTTAGCCAGACATAAGTCAGACATAAGTCACTTAGCCAGACATAAGTCACTTAGCCAGCCATAAGTCAGACATAAGTAACTTAGCCAGACATAAGTAACTCAACCAGACATAAGTCAGACATAAGTCACTTAGCCAGTCATAAGTCACTCAACCAGACATAAGTCAGACATAAGTCACTTAGCCAGTCATAAGTCACTCAACCAGACATAAGTCAGACATAAGTCACTTAGCCAACCATGTCACTTAGCCGACAT
>JANIIK010000459.1:45000-52500 GCA_027704905.1 Muraenolepis orangiensis | reverse complement strand
GTACCAGGATGAGGGGGGGGGGGGGGGGCAACCAACCTGCGCATGCAGTCCAGGGCCTGGGTGAACACCTGGGGGGCCATGCCATGCTCGTGCTGCAGGATCAGGCACTGCTCCAGGGTCACCGACATGGCCGTCCGGTCCTTGGCGCTCTTGCAGCTGGTGAAGCGAACGCCATTCAGCCGCCGGCAGATCTGAGGGGAGAAGACAGGGGAAGGGACGCGTCGGTGTGAGACATCTAAAAAGGTCACGGGTAGAATGATTTTTATCTACTCTAATGGGGCACCACTTCTGTTTTGGTTGTCAAGATGACCACTCTACCTGCTGATGCGTTTATAAATGGGTGAGGCATGACTTGTAAAGCGTATTTTTCTGACTATTAGTCGCTCTTATCAAAAAAATGTGTTGTTTAGAGAAAAATAAACATATGTAATTTGCTTCATTGTCTAAGTCGCATTTACCAGCCAGAAGACCTAATTGAACCTGCGTAACTGGAGACATAACTGCACTGTTAATAGTAGGGATGCTCCCATCTATCGGACGCAGATCATTATCGGCCGATTTTAACTCTAAACCGATCGATCGGAGCTCTCAAAAAACGGCCGTTCAGAAGAGCCGATCAGATGACGCAAAATACATGAGACTTTTTGTCGGTGCTCGGCAAAAAGAAGCAATGTGTGTGAAGCAGAAATGCAGGCAGCACTGCTGAAAGCTAACGTAAATACAGATAGATCATATTGGGCTCCTAGATAGTTTATTTTATTTTGGGTAGGTATGATTGCTCAAAAGATGGGTGCCTTATCTCGTAGTGCCGCTTCACATTGCTGCTTTTAATAATCGCCACGGAATAAATGAGACGCACTTGGTTTAAACTGCCGGCGGGAAGAACCAACATGGAGGATTCTGTTTTCTACCCATCTGTTTTTAGAGCACTCCATGTGAAATTACTCCCACTGTTTCTCTCTCGGTCTCTTCGTGTGTGTGTGTGTGTGTGTTTGTAATTTGCTTGCTCACTGACGATTTCATTGATTGATTGATTTAATTGGTTGAGTGGCGTCACGTGAGATGATTCAATCTCTTGGCCTTAGTTTGAACGCAGTCAGAAAAAACCCCCATATATAAGTCGCTTCGGAGTAAAAGTCGCAGGACCAGCCAGACAGCTAAAAAAAGTGTGACTTATAGTCTGGAAAAAATACAGCATATATAAATGCAGTCCATTCATCATCATCAAATACTTTCTTTTTTTTTAAAATCAATAAAAAGTGTTAATGTGTTAATGTTAATGTTAATGTGTTAATGTGTTGGTACCTCAGCAGCCTGCCAGAGGATGTCCACGTTCTTGTTCTTTCTGGCATGGACGTTCTGCCCCAGGAACCTCAGCAGCTCTGGGAGGCAGGTCTGGGAGCGAGACCGCGGGAGACCTGGAGGGGGGGGGGGGGGTTAGAGGAGGTGGGGTTAGAGGAGGTGGGGTTAGAGGAGGAGAGAGTCACATCAGAAGGCCAGAGGGGAGGACAGGAGCAGGGCGTGGCTGATTGACGACTGGATAGCACTAGAACCCAACAGAACCAACTGCATGCAGTGTTGTAGTGTTATAATATGTATTCAACATATGTTTAATAAAGCTGTATAGTTTTAAAGAAACGTTGGAACAGCTGAACTGAAGTAAAAATATTTGAGTTCAAATGTTAAACATCTGAATTAATAATGTGAAACTGTTAAAAAAAAAAAGTTTAGGTGTTAAACAAAGAGCTATACTAAAGTACTTCAGATGGGTTGAACTGGCGGAGTGAATAAGTCTTCATAATAAAATACCTTATATTAAGACATATTCTTACCAACAGAAGTGGTGAATATAGTCAGAGTAGAAAATAATTATCAAAAGTTGAGTTTAGATCAGTTCAAGCCACCTCACCACGCTAACATGGCTAATTCTTGGCTAAAAAGAAAGGGACTGTTTGTGACTTCAGACCACGTGTTTGAAACTGTCCCAGGACAGTGTTGGTACTCACAGTCCTCAGGGAGGACCTCCTTGAACTGCTCGTAGTAGGAGTTCAGCCGGGCTAGGCTCTCCAGGTTGATGACCTCCTGGAGGGAGGTGTCGCCAAACCTGACCACACGCACACACACACACACACACACACACACACACACACACACACACACACCACACACACACACACACACACACACACACACACACACACACACACACACACACACACACACACACACACACACACACACACACACACACACACACACACACACACACACACACACACACACACACACACACACACACACACACAATACCATTCCATCTTAACGTCAACACAACACACTGTACATTGAGTTCTGAAAACTCAATGTACAGTGGAAGGGAACTCCAACTCAACTCAATTCAAGCCAAGTCCAATCATCATCATCATCATCATCATCATCATCATCATCGTCATCGTCATCATCATCATCATCATCATCATGGTGGACCAAAGCGCTCACTTCTCTGCCAAGGTCTGCTGCTCATTGATGCCCACGTTGAACAGCACGGGCTGCACCCTCAGCAGCATGCCGTTCTGGATCTCCCGCGGCAACGCGTCGAACATGGCGCCCGGCAAAGGAATGCGGACGTTGAAGCCGTCCCGGTTGCCCGTGATGACCGGCAGCATGTCGGGGGCGGAGCTTCCCGCCGCTTGGGTGACCTTAAAAAATGGGCCAGGCGAGAATTACTACTACAAAAGGCTAAATCAATTAATGAATCAACATACAGGCACACGCACACACACACACAGGGGCACACACACACACACACACACACATACACAATTGGTATATATTGTTTACCTTAAAGGTAACGTTACGCAGGTCCATGATTCCCACACTCATGTCTTCCAACATGGCCAGTTCCTCTCCTTGAATAAAACACACACACACACACACACACATTATTAATGTGGTGTGCGATTGAGGATGCATGATCTGTGTGTGTGTGTGTGTGTGTGTGTGTGTGTGTGTGTGTTAGCGTACCAAACATTCAAATGTAAATGACTGAATTACTGTGTGTGTGTATGTGTGTGTGTGTGTGTGTGTCTGTCCACGACTACCATAGGTGCTCAGCAGGGACTCAAACTGTGCCAGCAGGCCGATGGTGTACAGTTGTCGTAGAAAGCCGTCGTCACGGAGACAGTTCCTCAGCTTGATGATGAAACCGCAGATGAGGGCGCTGAGCTGGAGCAACAATCACAGGTCAAGAAACACGTTGGATACACACACACACACACACAAACACACACACACACATGTATATAGTTTACATTAAGTCTGTGACAAAACTATAAGTTGATTGAGATTTACATTCACGTGTGTGTGTGTGTGCCCACATGTGTGTGTGTGTGCCCACGTGTGTGTGTGTGCCCACACGTGTGTGTGTGCCCATGAGTGTGTGTGCCCACACGTGTGTGTGTGCCCCTGTGTTTGTGTGTGTGTGTGTGCCGTTATGTCTGTGTTTGTGTGTGTGTCCACATGTGTGCCCCTCCATGCGTGTGTGCCGTTGCGCGCACGTGTGTGTGTGTGTGTATGTGTGTGTGTGTATGTGACCCTGC
The DNA here is from genome assembly GCA_027704905.1 of Muraenolepis orangiensis. NCBI lineage: Eukaryota > Metazoa > Chordata > Actinopteri > Gadiformes > Muraenolepididae > Muraenolepis > Muraenolepis orangiensis. The sequence goes on along the minus strand of JANIIK010000459.1, from coordinate 48,901 downwards.
ATGCGTGTGTGGGTGTGTCCACATGTGTGCCCACATGTGTGTGTGTGCCCTGAATGCGTGTGTGTGTGTGTGTGTGTGTGTGAGACTGTGTGTGTGTGTGTGTGTGTGGTTGTATGGTGTGTGTGCCCCTGCATGTGTGTGTGTGTGTGTGCCCCTGCATGCATGCATGTACATGTGTGTTCACATGAAGGTGTGTGTGTGCGTGTGTGTGTGCCGTTGCGCGCGCGCGTGTGTGTGTGTGTGTGTGTGTGTGTGTGTGTGTGTGTGTGTGTGTGTGGTTGTATGGTGTGTGTGTGTGCCCCCTGCATGCATGCATGAATGCATGCATGTGCATGTGTGTTCACATGAAGGTGTGTGTGTGTGTGTGTGTGTGTGTGTGTGTGTGTGTGTGTGTGTGTGTGTGTGTGTGTGTGTGTGTGTGTGTGTGTGTGTGTGACCTGCTGACCGTCTGGCAGAAGACGACGTCGCGGCGGTACTGCAGCGTCAGCTCCATGGCGATGGTGGGCGCCGTGTGCTGCATCAGCAGGAACACCATGGAGCACTTGGCCTGGTCACTCATCAGGGCCACGCAGGCCGTCAGCGTGCTGAGGAGCGGGTAGAGGGCCTCGCTCCACTCCCCTGCCATGCACACACACACACACACACACACACACCAAGCACGTGTACACACACACACACACACACACACACACACACACAAGCAGGCACATACACACACACACACAGAGGCAGGCACATACACACACACACACAGGCAGGCACATACACACCACACAGGCGACACACACACACACACACACACACGTACGTACGTAACGGCACACACACACACACACACACACGCAACGACACACACACACACGTAGGGGCACACACGCAATGACACACACACACACACACACACCAAAACCCAACCAACACACTTTGATAAAAACACAAATGGGTTCAACACAACATCTGGACTTAAGTTGAAGGGAGAAACAGGTGAGCCAGGGGCATTTCAATAAATGTGACTTTCAGAACAAGTGGATAAAGAAACAAGACGGACACAAAGAAAACACACGGAAAGCACACAAAAGAGGAGCAAAAACAAAGATGTAGGGAGTGTGGGAGTGGGAACCAAGCAGCGAGGCAACGGCGTGGCTAGAACACAAGGGGGCGCTGTGGTCTAGCACTGGGAGAAGAGCGAGGGGGAAGACTGTTCTGGTACTGGTGCTTTTATTAGTAATCTGATAGGAGAACACAAAAGACGTATTCATCACGGTGCGTTAATAAAGCATAGCTTCCGTTACACACCTTGAGACAGATACATATTTGATTAGATTCAATTCAAATTGATTGTCATTGCGCAGCGAAAATAATTTGGCTTTTAACCAGACTGCAAATGTTGCAGTAAAGTGCACGGTTATATATCATTTGCAGTTTACAGTTGCTAAAAGACAGTCTACTAGGTATAAAAACGGTTATAAAGTAGTTAACAGGTAGTGATCAGGGGTATATATGTAGTATAGTGTAGTATTGCATAGTTTAGTATAGTATAGTATTGTTGTGGAAATTCATACTGCGGGAGGGAATGGGGAGTAAGCGTTCCATATTGTACTTTATGTTAAAAATGGCAAATAAAAACTTGAACATAATAGGTGAATACTAAAAGAAAACCATAGTGTCATCATGACCATACGGTAAAAATAGCAGGGCTACAGAGGCCGAGTCTCTAGAGGTTTCAGAGAGGGAGATGAGGAGGAGGAGGAGGAGGAGGAGGAGGAGGAGGAGCAGGAGGAGGAGGAGGAGGAGCAGGAGGAGGCAGCTCTTACCTGGGTAAGCCTCCTCAATACTCGGGCTGCCATCTGGAAGAAGGGGCGGAGGTGTGGACATGCACACAGTTAGGGAGGGAGGGGGGGGGGGTAGGGGCACGCTGTAAGCCACACATATGACACCTGCGCACGTACACACACATACACACCCCCCCCACCCCCCCCTCCCCTCCTAGACCAAGGTCGAACCGCAATCCAAAAGCCATTTCCATGTGTACAAAATCAATCGTGCTCTATGATTGATTAAGTTTGCCTGATTATCAATCAGCTGGATCATTGACCCGAGTGGATTGTTTTTATGCAGGATAATTTCATCCAAAAATGACTTTCGACTCTGATCCACGAGTTCGACCTAGGTCCAGCACATTGTACAGTAAGCAATGATCTAGGAGGGAGGAGGGGGTGTCCTATAGGCTGGCCGGTGGGGTCACATGACACTGACTCAGGACAACAGAAACCGGACCCACGCAATCGACTGGCGAGACACACAACGCGGTAAACAGAGACGCCATCGCTCACGGATAACACGCAGCCGACCAAAGGCGCGGTGGGGGGGGGGGGGGGGGGGCACGCAGGGGGGGGGGATAACACGCAGCCGACCAAAGGCGCGGTGGGGGGGGGGGGGGGGGCACGGAACGCTACAGACTTGAGCAACATTTACATTTAGGACTAAACAAACAGTGTGTTCAGGAGCTCTCTATAAGTCTGTAGTATACGTCCAACGAGCTAGAGACCAGACGTGGACATGTGAAGAGAATGAAAGGATGGAGGACAGGTAACAGAGGAGAGTGAAGAGTAGGGACCAGGTATCAGAGTAGAGGACAGTAGAGTGAAGGGTAGGGACCAGGTATCAGAGTAGAGTGACGGGTAGTGACCAGGTCACAGTGTAGAGGACAGTAGAGTGACGGGTAGGGACCAGGTATCAGTGTAGAGGACAGTAGAGTGACGGGTAGTGACCAGGTCACAGTGTAGAGAGTAGGGTAACACCTACAGGCTTCTAGGCTGGTGGTGGTGCTGAGGCTGGGGGAGCATGCAGTGGGCGGGGCGGGCAGAAAGGATGAGCACGGTGAGGAGGGTGATGGAGGAGGTGATGACGGTGATGGTGGTGAACAGGGCTGGCCAGCTGTGCTCCCTGGGTTGATCCAGAACGCCCGGGTTCCTCCACTCCCTTGGTTTTATGATCAGCATAATTCAAGTTCAGAATTTTGGCACAATTGATCCACTTAACAATCTAAATCTGAACCTAAATCCTCCTTTATTATTGGTCATACCCATGTACACACACACACACACAGTAAAATGTGTTTCTCTGTATGGAACCCATCCTAGTATTAGTAACAGTGAGCAGCTATTGTATAAACAGCTGCCTGGGGAGCAGTGCAGGGCGTCTGGTGCCTTGCTCAAGGGAACCTGGGCAGTGCTTTTTTTTCCCTTCCAAGTACCAGTTCTCAATCCGTACTTAGTCCGTTTTGGGGACTAGAACGGTGAGCCTCCGGTTCCCAAGCCAAGTCCCAAAAAGACTGAGCTACTATATTTCTATACAATTTCTATATATTGTATTATATGATATTTTGAACCCACTTAGGTCAATCATTTAAAAAGTTGTTCATTCATTTTCTCTCTCTCTTGTTAATAGACCCTTTCCACTGAGGCCTCGCAGAAGGCCAAACAGGTCACAGGTGTGGCTCATGAAACCCCATAGGTCATAGGTCTGCTACCATAATGAGTGTGGTGAGTGACGCCCCTATTTTGTCCTCCAACGTCGACCCCGTGCGGAGGGGGTCTATCACCTTTCTTGGCGGTGGCGCCGCCCTGCTGGTCGGCCGAGGTGGCGTCCTGACTGCAGGCACTGGGCCTGCGCTCCTTCCACAGTAGCTTGTCCACGCGTTGGATGATGCACTCCAGAGACTTCTCCACGTTTATCCACACCTTCTCCTGAGAGAGAGACGTAGAGAGAGGGAGAGGGAGAGAGAGAGGGAGAGGGAGACGTAGAGAGGGGGAGAGGGAGAGAGAGAGGGAGAGAGAGAGAGAGGGAGACGTAGAGAGGGGGAGAGGGAGAGGGAGAGGGAGAGAGAGAGAGAGAGAGA
>JANIIK010000459.1:0-40000 GCA_027704905.1 Muraenolepis orangiensis | reverse complement strand
TTCACAGACTGCTGTTGGTAGACTCCAACTCGCCAGGGAGAGTGTGGTTTCCATTACTGTACCAGTCTTCTCAAAGGGGAGCCCATAGCGCCTTTCCATGAGACTAGATCTCCTCTCCCAACAAGAAGGCAGCATCTGGCACCCAATACATCTCTGGGTGTCGCCCCTGAAGGGCCACACCCACTTTGAGCTGCCTTTCACCCGGCAGTAGAGGACACCACACTCAATGCCACAGTAGAGCATCATCCATGAAGGTGCTCTACACTGATAGGTGGAAGCTTTTTGCCACATGGGAAGAACCCGGACAGATGTACAATACTGTTGCATTAAGGTTCTTGCAATCAAGGCTGGAGGCTGGTCTGTCAGGCTCTATAATTAAGATGCAGATGGTCACCCCATCAAGGTGGATGCTAAAGACCATTGGTTCACATGGCCTTGTTAGTTGCTTTCGAGGCTGCCACGGTTGAGAACCATACCATACCAGTGAGCGAACACTGGTGCTGGGGATTCTGTCCCAGCCCACAAAGCTCTGAATTCTGAGGGAATTATACGCTGGAATCCTGGAAGGGAGCAGGGATAACTCTTTGGCCTAATCCTATTGGCCAAGCTTACAGGTACCACTGACATTCCCCGTACCTGTTGGTGTCAGGGGTCACTCCACTCGGAGCATGGCTACCTCTCGGGATGCACTGAGAGGCACTCCCTAAGTGGACATCTGTGCAGTGGTGACATAAACAGAAATGTAGCTTTGCTTGTGAACCTGTGGCCACTGCCGTCTAATCGACTCCTCCACAGAGCTCTTTAGAGGGTAAGCATGGCTACCTTGTGACCTTGTTGAAATAAGTTATTTGGAGAAGAAGACAGGTTTTTGTACAAGACAAACGAATGAATCAAATATGAAGCAGTCATTGCAGGCTCCCGACATATTGTGTGGTGTGCTCTCACAATAAGGTTCCCCACAGAGAAGAAAAAGGCAGAATTTACGTAATTACATTGGATGTGTTAAAACCCTCCGTGTGTGTGTGTGTGTGTGTGTGTGTGTGTGTGTGTGTGTGTGTGTGTGTGTGTGTGTGTGTGTGTGTGTGTGTGTGTGTGTGTGTGGTGATACATCGGCATGCACATGCCCGTCCTTATTAACAAACAAGAGGGACATACGCAGAAACTAAACAAGACCACCTGCTTCACAAAAAAACAAGTAAAATATATATCTGAGTATATATCGAACTTAAAACAATTCCCATTAACTCACGCTCGTCGGTTCACACTGCACACCTTAGCGCTCAATTCATATTTAATGCTCAGATCCGAAATATTTTGCTAACGTTTTTTTTACCGTGCGCAAAATAAAAATAATAACAAAGAAGTCAAACACAGCACGAGGTCATACGGAAGGGATGACCGTCAACCCGGAGTTGCGGGAATTGTGACAAATTTCGATCTGCAGTGGCAGAAAAAGATGCATGAATCTCATTTAGGACCACAATGAAAGTGGCCCAAAAAAAATCGGATCAGAGTAACATATGAGCAAAAACGAATAAAATAAAAAATATCAGATTTGTGCCACTTTTGCATGCAGTGTGAACATGAACAAATCTTACAATCCCGAAAACTCGCTGTAGCCTTTATTCTCCAGTAAATATGAGAAAAAAGTGAAAAAACGAATCCTCAAATCATGCCGCTATGGGAAATGCCTGGTATTTAATACATTAATACACTAAGAAATACTGCCGGATTTTCTTCCGTCTACGCACAATGCAGCACCAGGCCAAGCTGACAAGTTCGGACAAACGGTGAGCGGAGTGAGGCTGAAAACAAACACGAAACACAAACTTGGAACTGCAGCCAAACTAACAACTCACCATTCCTCTTCATATACGCTGATCCCAAACAAAGGTAACGTAAAAAAGAAATCAAGAAATTAGGAGAAAAAAAAATGTAAAAAGGTGACAAGATCAGTGAAAATGCAATATATCATAGAGGAGAAGAAGAAGAAAAATATATACAAAAAAAGATCTGCAGACAGAGATTATTGGGTCAAATATGCTAGTGGACTACATCTCCAACATGGTATAAACCATGTTGTGTTCAACCCAACTATTGTTAACGCTCAGCTTATGTTCTTCTTTGGCTTTATTTTTCTTTCTTTCTTTCTTTCTTCTTTTGTAACTCTCACAAACTTTTGAAAATAACTTTTAAAGTTTTTATAACTGAAGCCAATTGGGCAGACGAAGAAGCCATTTCTGCGAGACTACAGCTCAGTCAATTTTGAACCTTTAAATTTGACTCAAACATAAAAAAAAAAAAAATTTGATTCCCGCTTGGTAGTTTGCTTCGTCCGAATGTAAACAAGGTGAAGCTTACTTAAACCGTTCCGGCGGCTCTCGTTTCCACTTCCGTTCAAAGCACACATTGTTTGGAGCTACGCGGAACCTCCGATTGAACTCACAATGGGACCCCACGAGTTACACGGTTTTTTAAAACTCGCAAATACGAACATTCTTGAAAGGGTACAGACACAATGTCGGACATCCACGTGGTGTTCACGTCCGTCTTGGTCTCAATCACAGACGTACGGACAAACTCAAGAACAGCTATTACCCGGTGTCATACGTGAACTAAACACTGTCTGACAGCGACGGTGTTCACGGTTGAACAGGGCCAGTGACTGTTCTGTGTAACCACCAGTACTGTACTGTTACTGGACTGGTCTGTGAAACTACAATACTGTATTATATCAATATACGTCACCTAGTTACATATCACAATGCACCTTTTGTATGGAAATACATTTCTTATTTGTACTACCGTGTATATAGTGCAAAACGCAATATATACGTTTATATACATGTATATATAAACAGTTTTTTTATGGACATTTTTTAACTTGGTAATTCTTTTTTTTTGCTTAGTTAAAAAAAAAAAAATTGAAATAGTATATTTTTTGCAATTGTAGTTTTTCTTAAGGATCTTGAGGATTTCTATACAATTTTGTCGTGTACTTGTGTACAATGACAATAAATAAAGGCCTTCCAATTCTGGTTCCCGAAAACAGGTGACTTACTGCTTCTTGGTCTCTTCAAACTTGTGGATGAGCTTCCGGAGGCCGCTGCTCTTGAAGCCCTGGCAGTGGGCGGCGGGCGCACCCATGGTTATCACGTCATACGTGTGATCTGGGAAACGTCAGCTTTCAGTTAATACTTTCGCTTTAAATGGCGCGTGTGTGCGCGTGCGTGCGTGTGTGTGCGTGCGTGCGTGCATGGACTCATTTCTGGACTCATCACAGTCACTGCGCTGTACTGCACTGTATTCATGATGCTGCTGCACTACTGGCACTTTAAAATGGCTTTTAAATATTTTTGCACAATTCAAAATTGTTTAATAGCATAGTTCTTTTTATGTTTATTTTTATTCTATCGAGTATTTTTTTATAGTATTGTTTGAAAAAGTCATACTGCGGGAGGGAATGGGGAGTTAGCATTGTACTTGTTGTAAATGGCCAATAAAACATCTTGTATCTTGCGTGTGTGTGTTGTCTGTGTGTGCATCTTTCCTCACCAAAGCCAAGTTGGTCCTGGACCCTCATGCGCTGGACGTGGAGGTTGGTGGACATGAACTCCAACTTCCTGTCGGCCTTCAGATTGCTGGCCTTAAAGGATGGACCTGGAGATGGAGACGGAGAGGAAGAGGAAGAGGACGAGGACGAGGGAGGAGACACATCATATAAAGAGATGTGAGCCAATAAGCTGATTCCACATGAGAGAGAATCTAACCAAAAAGTAGCTGGACAAAACATGCAAGAGGAAAGCACAGAAAATGTTTATAATCAACACAAATAAAGTAGCCAATCAGAATCAGTAAGCGTTTAAACACCAAGCAAGCATTCACATTTGTAGCAGTACTATATTTTTTATATATATATATATATATATATATATATATATATATATATTTCTAATTTTAGCCTTATTAATATTCCTTAAAAAAAACCACAAGAAACGACATGCAATGCGCCACAAAGTCGACAGTAACCACCTAGGAAGTTACGCTAGACACTCATTTCCAAGCTTCCACTGAAGCACAACAATAGACCCCTGCTACTTAAACTAAACCTGTGAAGATAAGTCTACTTCCCGCACCCTTAATTAGTGTTATGAGCGACACCCGTGTTTGTTTGAAAAGGGTCTACATTTTCGATTGAACTCGATCCTCGGATGTCAGAACAGCAGAGTCGCTGCCCATCTGCCACTGCAGGCTGAAAACCTTTCACCTCTTCAGGAAGCACTGCCCTGACCCTTCCTCTTAGCACTTGGAGGCGGCAGTAGCTTAAGTCGGTTGGGACTTGGCTTGGGTCGCCGGTTCAAGTCCCCAAAAACACCTGGGCACTGCCCAAGGTACCCTTCGAGCAAGGCACCAGACCCCTACACTGCTCCCCGGGCGCTGTATATAAAATAGCTGCTCCTAATACTATAGGATGGGTTAAATGCAGAGAAACACATTTCACTGTGTGTGTGTGTACATGTATATGACCAATAAAGAGGATTCAATCCTCCAGATTTCGAGTTCTACTTGCATCTTACTAGCTCTAGTGGCTGCTCGATTGTTTGCTTGTTAGCTCAATCGCTAGGTATTATTGTTCTATTGTTTGCCAACATATAATAAATAATAACGCTGGTTTTGCTCTTGGAAAGACGGTTGACGAGCAGTTCTCTTCTCCCCTACCTTTGTGGAACGCAATGACTGTAATGTCACGTAACAATCAGATCAGTACACCGTTTGTCCACATTTATCCGAGCATCGGGGGAGCACTGACCTCTGTAGTCTAGGAGGTCCGAGAGCGTCTCCTGGTAGGCCAGGATTGTGGTCTGGTACTGCGAGACGATCTGCCGTCGCAAGTTCTCCCAGCAGGGGGACAACTCTCCCAGATCGTCCAGCTCACACACCCTGGGTAGGCGTGTGCCATAGACACAGGTATAAGGAGATGCAGGAGAAAGAGAAGAAAAGAGAAGAGAAGGGGGGAGAAAGAGAAAGAGGGAGAGAGAGATAAAGAGAATGGGAGAGAGAGAGAAAGAGAAGGGGAGAGAGAGAGAAAGAGAAGGGGAGAGAGAGATAAAGAGAATGGGAGAGAGAGAGAAAGAGAAGGGGAGAGAGAGAGAAAGAGAAGGGGAGAGAAAGAGAAGGACCCCCAAGTCAAGTCAAGTCAAGTTTATTGTCACTTCACAGTTTACACAAGTATAAAGCAGTGATGTGAAAATCTTATGTGCAAAACCCGACGACAGACAGCAGTTATAAAAATAAGATACACATAGATAAAAATAGAAAGAGAGAAAGAGAAAGAGAAAGAGAAGAGAAGAGAGACCGAATGAAAACCCGAACCTTTAATCTAAAAAAATGAACCGTGAAAACTAGGTGAAAACTAAGAGAGAGGGTAGAGAGGAGGAGAAAGCAGGGGGAGTGGGCGGTATCCAAATTATCTAGATGACATACATATGATTGAGAGGGGGGTGAAATTCTACATAAAAAAAAAGGTGTATTCATGATGCTGCTGCACTACTGGCACTTTAAAATGCTTTTTAGATAGCTTTTTGCACATGTACAACACGTATCATCATTCACTCCATCGTTATTTTTATCGTTTAGTTTTTTTTGTGTAAAGTATTTTTTTTAATAGTATAGTGTTTTATAAAATGCATACTGTGTGAGGGAATGGGGAGTAGGCATTCCAATGTACAAAATCAAAAATCTTGAATTGTGAATCTTGAATTGTGAACGATTTGCTGGTTGAATCCCTCAAAAAGGAGGGTGTGTCAACTGTACGTGTGTGTGTGTCAACGGCACTCCTCCCGTGTACCTGGAGCTGCTCTCCTCCAGCAGCAGCTTGACCAACTGTCTGGGGACGTTCAGGGAGAGCACGCTCTCCGCCATCTGCTCCAGCACCCGTAGGTGGTTCCCGTCGGTGGTCGGGAAGCGATACATCCGCGACATGGTTCCTCCGAACACTGGATAGTGTGAGAGAGAGAGAGAGAGAGAGAGAGAGAGAGAGAGAGAGAGAGAGAGAGAGAGAGAGAGAGAGAGAGAGAGAGAGAGAGAGAGAGAGAGAGAGAGAGAGAGAGAGAGAGAGAGAGAGAGAGAGAGAGAGAGAGAGAGAGAGAGAGAGAGAGAGAGAGAGAGAGAGAGAGAGAGAGAGAGAGAGAGAGAGAGAGAGAGAGAGAGAGAGAGAGAGAGAGAGAGAGAGAGAGAGAGAGAGAGAGAGAGAGAGAGAGACACACACGTTACCTAAAGTTTCATCTCAGGTCAGGGTTAGTTTCGATTCCAGTTCCGCTCAGTTCAATGTTTGGCCAATCCCAAGTTCAGCTTAGCTGCGTTGAGTTCAATTTATTGACTAGTTTCATTGAGCTGAGTCACCTTTAATTCATGAATTACTTATTCATTTAATAGATGAAGATGAATGAAACAGACGAGAGGGGGGGGGGGGGAATTGTGTCATGAAGAGGGGGGAATAATGAATGAGATTTGAGCACGAGCTCATTCGGGACTCAGGTAATAAGATAAGTTTAAACACACACACACACACACACACACACACACACACACACACACACACACCACACACACACACACACACACACACACACACACACACACACACACACACACACACACACACACACACACACACACACACACACACACACACACACACACACACACACACACACACACACACACCTGAGCGCAGCAAGGTGTCTTTGCTTAGGGACGAGTACTTGGTCCGCACTCCCATGGACTCGGTGAGGCTCTCGTCCACAGACAACACCGTCTTAAAGAAGACAAGAACTGTGTGAACACCAGAAACCCCCGGGTGTTTAGTGGTTCACTGATGAAAGGGTTCCCGGCCGCACTTTAATTAACTGTGTAATTAATTACACACGAGTAGAGTGAAGTACTGCGTAATGAGCAATGTGACAACACCTAACGGCCAATTGCGCTTTAGTCAGTCAATACGTAATGTAACGGTTTTGGAACAGCATGTAACTAACTACACAATGTTCATTTAGACGACTTCTTCTTCTACCTTAAAGAGAACTCCCCCCCCCCCCCCCCCTCCCTGTTTAACCTTGTTATACATTTGAAGTACGAAATAACACGGAAATAATAATAATAATAATAATAATAATACATTCAATTTCATATAGTGCTTTTCTGGACACCCAAGGCGCTTTACAGACATGGTAAAACAGTTAAATAATTGAATAGTTATATATAGATTAAAATAAGATGGATAAATTTTTTAAAAACAATTTAAAAAAAAATTCTAAATAAATTATAGGAGGTATAGGAGGAGAACATGTGCAATGTTCACCACTTGTGTGAGACCCGAACACGCCACGCGGTCTGGAATTACACTGATACCATGCTATCGTTACGTTGCACAACAATGACAAAAAATGTAATATCCCACACACACTCCCACTGAAGACATTAACTGAAAGGTCAAAACGCAAGGCTAAAAGCAAAGGGCAGACCAGACCGAAACAAGCCTTTAAAATGTGATGACGGTAAACTTATATAAACGTAAAGTATTTGGAGACGTTATCACTGGGTTTCTTCCCGAGTTTCCCAAGTACACGTCGGTGCTCCTATCCTCCTCACGCAACGCATGAGTACAGTGTTTTTAAAGTACACTTTGTTGCATATGGCAGTTGTTGCATATGGCAAATCAAAATCTTGAATCTTGAATTAGTCACGGTGTCACCATATTTAAACGAGGGCAATGCCTACCAAAAAGCTCCACCAACTACCCACAACAGGCTGGTAATTAGGTAATATTTTAAGTATCCCCTATAACAAAAAAAAAATATATATATATATATAATGTAACTGATATAGATCAGTTATAGTAGTATATCCATCACCACCACCACCATCCTATCGCCTCCTCCTCCACCACCACCATCACCATCATCCTATCACCACCTCCTCCACCACCACCATCATCCTATCACCTCCTCCACCACCACCACCACCACCACCATCATCCTATCACCTCCTCCTCCACCACCACCATCATCCTATCACCTCCTCCTCCTCCACCACCACCACCATCATCCTATCACCTCCTCCTCCACCACCACCACCATCATCCTATCACCTCCTCCTCCACCACCACAAGGACTTTATTTGCTCCGTGTTACCTGCCACGCTGGACCCATGGCAAATTGCATATCGTCAAAAAAGATCCACGGACAACGCAATTGCAATGGCCCTCCACACTGCCCTTTCCCACCTGGAGGGAAAGAACTGTTATGTGCGAATGCTGTTTGTGGACTACAGCTCAGCGTTCAACACAATAGTTCCTGCCAAGCTCGACACCAAGCTTAGAGGTCTAGGCGTGCCCCCATCCACGTGCAGCTGGATACTGGACCTCCTGTCGGACCGCCGCCAGGTGGTGAGGATGGGCAGCACCACATCAGAGCCACTGACCCTCAACACGGGAGCCCCCCAGGGATGCGTGCTGAGCCCTCTCCTCTACTCCCTCTACACCCACGACTGCATGGCTATGCACAGCTCCAACGTCATCGTCAAGTTTGCTGACGACACGACAGTGATGGGCCTGATCGCCGGCGACGACGAGACAGCCTACAGGGAGGAGGTTGGATCGCTGGAGCAGTGGTGCCAGGAGAACAGCCTCGCCCTCAACGTCAAGAAGACCAAGGAGCTGATCGTGGACTTCAGGAAGCAGAGGGGAGAGCACAGCCCTATCTCCATCGACTGTGTTGCAGTAGAGAGGATCAGCAGCTTCAAGTTCCTCGGCGTGCACATCTCCGAGGACCTCACATGGTCCACGCACACCACACACGTGGTGAAAAGGGCCCAACAACGCCTGTATTTCCTCAGGCGTCTGAGGAAATTCAGCACGGGCCCCCGCATCCTGAGAACATTCTGTACCGGCACCATCGAGAGTGTTCTTAAAGGGTGTATCACCGCCTGGTACGGGAACTGCACCGCACTCGAGCGCAGAGCGCTTCAAAGGGTGGTGCGGACAGCCCAGTATATGGTGGAGGTGAGCTCCCCTCCCTCCTGGATATATACAATCAGCGGTGCGTGGCCAAGGCCAAACAAATCATAAAAGACATTGCCCACCCCACCAACTGTACTCACTGTTACCGTCAGGCAGGCGATACCGCAGTATCAAGTGCCGTACAAATAGGCTTAGAGATAGCTTCCATAGTCAGGCCATCAGGCTGCTGAACAAGGGCGTATAGCATATAACAATGTATATTTTATTACATTGATTTATATATACATATTGCTCTTTTCTGTGCCGATATTTTGCATTTCATAAATTGCATTTTTATTTTAATTTTTTAACTTTATTCTATTTTTATCTTATAACTGCTGTCTGTCGTCGGGTATTGCACATAAGATTTTCACATCACTGCTTTACACTTGTGTAAACTGTGAAGTGAAAATAAACTTGACTTGAAAACCACCATCATCCTATCACCTCCTCCTCCTCCACCACCACCACCATCATCCTATCACCTCCTCCACCACCACCATCATCCTATCACCTCCTCCTCCTCCACCACCACCATCATCCTATCACCTCCTCCTCCTCCACCACCACCATCATCCTATCACCTCCTCCTCCTCCACCACAACCATCATCCTATCACCTCCTCCTCCACCACCACCATCATCCTATCACCTCCTCCTCCACCACCACCATCATCCTATCACCTCCTCCTCCACCACCACCACCATCATCATCCTATCACCTCCTCCTCCACCACCACCACCACCACCATCATCCTATCACCTCCTCCTCCACCACCACCATCATCATCATCATCCTATCACCTCCTCCTCCTCCACCACCACCACCATCATCATCAGCACCACAAAGACCACCAGCACTGCCTCCACCAAGCCCAGCCCAGCCCAGCCCAGCCCAGCGTACCCGGCCGCCGAGTGTGTCCGGCAGCCTGGCCAGGGACCTGCGCTGGTCCCTCCTCTCATCCATCTGCCAGGCTGCCACGGTGATGGTCCCCACGCACTCGCTCTCCGCCGACCTGTCAGCACACCCCACAGAGCACACAACGAACACAGTGAACAGAGAAGGAGGACGGCAGTGGGCGGCAGGAGAGCTCAGAATAGCTCAGTCTGTTGGGACTTGGGGCTTGGGAACCGGAAAGGTCGCCGGTTCAAGTCCCCGAAACACTGCCGATAGTCATGAAATTACTTTTTGAGTCGGATGAGGATATGCGCTTAAAATGATCAAATATGAGGTTTGAAACGTCAAAGAGAAAGGAGAATTAGTTTTAGTCCGTTACAACGCTTTGAAATTTCCATATACGTACGTCAATGTAATGACCCTCAGTGAGACTGTGTGTAAAACGGTATAAACATAAACATATCATGATCGATATTGTGTAAAATGATCCATTAATACCGTGATAATAAATGTTTCCATACCGCCCAGCACTAATCCAGGAAGACATGAAGGAACACTGGAAAATAACTATGTTGTGATGAAATATAAGGTAATGTTGTCTTTATGACATTTTCCCAATGTGTGTCCATATGCACATTTGTGTGTGCGCATGTGGGCAAATGTGTGTGTGTGTGTATGTGTATGTGTATGTGTGTGTGTGTGTGTGTGTGTGTGTGTGTGTGTGTGTGTGTGTTACCTCAACACCAGGTGCAGCTTGTGGTCCTTGTCTTGTAATAGCTCTTTAACAGGGAACAAGGCAGAGCCCAACATATACATCTGGAAGGAGAGATAAACAGACAGATGTAGTCAAGTCAAGTCCAGTTTATTGTCACTTCACAGTTTACACAAGTATAAAGCAGTGAGTGAAAATCTTATGGGCAATACCCGACGACAGACAGCAGTTATAAAAATAAGATAAGATAAAAATAGGCGGTGGAAAAGAGAGAGAGAGAGAGACAGTCAGAGAGGGAGACATAATGATCTGAGCGAGAGCTATATGTTGCTGCTACCGCTGTAACCTGACCAGGGTAATAAGATAATAAATTACTGGGTGACATATAGACTGTACAGTTATACAGTCCTCATCCATAATTCACTTTTAATAAAAAAAGATATGGGGAACAGACTTTTCAAAATGTGGAGAAAATACAAAAAAATAAAAAATACTACTTAATTAACAAACTAACTAACTGGGCAGCTAACTAACGTGCTAGCTAGCTAGCTAGCTAGCACGTTAGTGAGCTAACAAGCTCACTAGCAAACTACTCAACTAGTGAGCTAATAAGCTAAACTAGCCAACAAATTGACCAACTAGTGACAGGGCTCAACAGTAGCGATTTGGCCAATTCCCCGGGGCAATAAAAATTCCACTTTTGGGAAGTAAACCTAACATCACCTAAAAGTGGTAAAAAATAAATACAATTAAAAAGATATATATAATATAAGAGTTAACCCTCCACCATAGGGGGTGATAATGGTTAAAAAAAACAACTCTGATAATGCATCTTAAACGCTGATTGTTTACCAACTGGCATGAGAAAAAGAAGAAGAAGTTGGTCAGAGCGTATGTATGGAAATTGCTCATCAATTAAACAATTTGTATTCTGCTAAATGTACAGCGGGCAAGTTCATTTCTGACCCAATAAAACCCTTGTTGAGCCCTGAGTAAACATCACTAGCCAAAAGGCCACCAATGTCGATGAAGAGACAGTGAGCCAGTGTAACAGCCTCCTCACCGTGCCTTGGGAGCGGTCCTTCACGTCGTAAACGGCCAGCTTGACCTGCGTCTGCTGGCTGATGTTGGAGTCCTGGAAGAAGGCGATGCTACTGAGGAAGATGGGGTTACTGGTACCCTGGGTGGAAGAGGACGGGAGAGAGGACACCATCAATATCCCTTCATTACATTACATAACAGTCATTTAGCAGATGCTTTTGTCCAAAGTGGCTTACAGTAGTGCGTGCAACAAAGGTATAAGTAAGAGCACAGCTCGTCACCAGAAGTCCAAAGTGCAATTCATTCCTAACAAGTCTCCAAGAACTGAACCAGTGCTCAGGTAAAAGTACAATAAGTTGGCAAAAAATAGAACAATATCTAACTAACTAACACACACATCTACTTAGTAAGACGCAAGCAAAAAGTGATAAGAGGATGCGCCAGGAGGAAAGGATCCAGGTAGTGTTAATTCACCTTCACGGACTCGCACGTCAACGTCAACCTGGTAGTGCGCTAACCATGTAAGGCCATATTTTGCCACGACACAGGTTCATTATGATCTAGGGTTCTACCCCAATATGTGCAACCTCATGTCTGCCTTCATTGGCCATAAAGGCACAAGAACCTCGCTGGACCTACTGGACTCATCTGACTCATATCTGTGACGTACACTGTTCTGCACTGCTCTGTACCGTCATTATCTATGATGGGGCTGCCACTCATTACGGTGCAGCACTACTGTCACTTTAAAATACGCTATTCTGTACTGCTCTGTACCTTCATTATTTAGGATGAGGCTGCCACTCACTACGGTGCTGCACTACGGTCACTTTCAAATGCTTTATATACTGTACATCATCCATTAGACACTTTATTGTTCTTCTTCTTATTTTTTACTGTGAATAGTATTGTTATAGTATAGTCGTGGTATAGTATAAAGTAGAAGTATATAGTGTTGTTTATAGTATAGTATTGTATAGTACAGTATATTTAATGTATTTATTGTTGTACCACGTGTATTGTGTCCACCTGTTTCTGTCCTGTGCATTTTACTTTTTCTGTACAGCACATTTTCTGGCTTTATAAATACATTTTACTTACTTACTTACTTATAGTATTGCTGTTGAAATTCAGAGGAGTAAGCATTCCACTGTACTGGCAAAAATAAAGAATCTTGACTCTTGAATTTAAAAACATTGTCGTACCACTTTCTTGCTAAATGGTATTTTATTGATCCATAACTTAGCTGGTAGCCAAGTGTGGACAAGTCATCTTACACTTCGTAGTGGTAGTGCACGTTTGTATGTGTCTGTGTGTTTGTGTCTGTGTGTGTGTCTGTGGGTGTGTGTGCGTGCATGTGCATGCATGTGTCTGTGTGTGTCTGACCTCGATGACCTCCGTCTGGGCGTGTTTGGTCCAGAAGGCCTGGGGAGGCGTGGTGCAACTGGCCGCCACAAAGCTGCTGGGCTTCCTGTCCAGCGCAGGGGTCAACAGCTCTGTGCAGGCTGACCACCCCCCCAGGAGAGAACACACACACACACAAACAAATGAGGATGGAAAGACACACACAGACCAACACACACAGATGAAGATGGATAGACACACACAGACCGACACACACACACACACACACAGATGGAGATGGAAAGACACACACACAGATGGAGATGGAAAGACACACACACGCAAACACACACAGATGAAGATGGAAAGACACACACACACGCAAACACACACAGATGGAAAGACACACACACACGCAAACACACACCGATGAAGATGGAAAGACACACACAGACCGACACACACACACAAAGATGGAAAGACACACACATATAGACACACACAGATGGAAAGACACACACATATAGACACACACAGATGGAAAGACACACACACAGTTCAACACACAGATGAAGATGGAAAGACGACACACACACAGTCAAACAGAAAAACACATACAAAAGACAAAGCAGAAACATACAGTACACATACAAGCAGAAACACACACACACACACACACACACACACACACACACACACACACACACACACACACACACACACACACACACACACACACACACACACACACACACACACACACACACACACACACACACACACACACACACACACACACACACACACACACACACACACACACAGCTGCGGTTGCATAGCTCACAACTTATTGTGAATGTGAAAATTTGTCCAGTATGCTCACCAATGCTGAACTCCAGCACTGGCTCGTCCGGATCCTCACTGCTCCCTATTGAATGGGGATAATAGTGAACAGTGAACATTAGTGAACAGTAGTGATGCCTCCTTTGATAGAACTGACTTACGTTTAATGTGCACCAGCACTTTAACGGCCGCTTTATCTCTAAATCTTTTGGAGAGGAAGTACAGACTGGAATATAACTGGAATGCCTATATATATTTTTATACTTTCGTTTTTCAATGTTTTCTTTGCACCAAATGAGCCCACTAAGCACGTGTGTGTGTGTGTGTGTGTGTGTGTGTGTGTGTGTGTGTGTGTGTGTGTGTGTGTGTGTGTGTGTGTGTGTGTGTGTGTGTGTGTGTGTGTGTGTGTGTGTGTGTGTGTGTGTGTGTGTGCGCCCACAGTGCTGTATCCAGCAGCAGTAACTAAGCAGGCCTGCTTTGAAGTCAGCTATGCACTCCCAGAGGCAATTTCCCACACAAAAAATGCCATACAAGGTTGTGTGTATGAGTGTGTGTACATGTGCGTGTGAAAGTGTGTGTGTGTGGTGTTGGTGCCCGCCCACTATAAAGTCGATCCAATAGTCAGTAGAAAAAGTCAAATGTCAAATCAGGGTAGTTTTTTTTCAGTGAAAATTGTAATGGCGATGCAACAATTCCCACTAATAGTGAATCATATCGCAATATGTGTCAAGATAATGTACCTATGATTTCTTTACCATATGATTTAGCTCTAGTGTAGGCAACATGTATAAGACGAAGAAGAAAATGACTTTGGGACTTTCAAAGCAACAAGGAATTAGACAGCAATTGTCTTTTCTTTTTTTCGAATAACAAAATAATGTTTGAATATTTACAACTTTGTAGATCATAAGTGGCATGGAGATTATTAGTATTCTTTTTGTGTGGAGAACATGGGAGAAATGTTTATTAGTTCAGACCAAAACAGTTTGAGTGTGTTTGGTGTGTACCTTTGGTGTGTGGAAAAACACACACACAAACATCGTAAGTTAGCAAATAGTAAACTAAGTAAAACAAATATCCACACTACCAATGCACTATCATACCTTTGCTGCACTTTCTTGACTCATTACAGCTACTGCACTGTTCTGTATGCATGATGCTGCTGCACTAAAATGCTTTTAGCATAATTTACCATATGTATAGATCATCCATCAGTCACGTTATTGTTATATATAGTATTAGTATTGGGTTATAGTATAGTGTTGTTCGTAGTATATTGTATAGTATAAAGTACTGTTTACAGTATATATAGTATAGCACAGTATATATAGTATAGCATATCGTAGGCAGTATATAGTGCTGTTTATAGTATAGGTTTGTTTAGTATAGTATTGTTTAGTTTAGTATAGTATTGTTGTTGAAATTCATACTGTGGGAGGAAAGTGGGAATAAGTTTACTGTTTATAGTATAAAGTATAGCATATCGTAGGCAGTATATAGTGCTATTTATAGTATAATATTGTTTAGTATAGTAATGTATTGTATAGTTTAGTATAGTATAGTATAGTAGTTGAAATTCATACTGCGGGAGGAAAGTGGGAGTAAGCATTTCATTGTACTTGTTACACATGGCCAATACAAAACTTTGTATCTCGTATTGTAAAGTATTGTTGTTGAAATTCAAACTGAGGCGAGTGAACGTGGGAGTAAGCATTCCACTGTACTACTTGTGGTGTTATACGTGGTAAATATAAAACTTGACGTCTGTATGAATGTTGAATCCTCACCGGCCAGGGTCAGGCTGATCATCTCTGCGGACAGTTCGAAGGTGGACGCCCTGTAGACGGACCAGGGTCTCTGGAGGCGCTGCCCTCGCTCCCTGCAGCCTGCCATGCCTGCCCCCTGTCCCCCCCCCCCACCCCACCGCAGGAGACCCCGCTGCTCTCAGGCACGCCTCGGAGGGCACGCATACATGTGTACACACGCGTACGCGGTCCACACACACACACACACACTGATCGGGTGTCCTCTTGCAGTGCTTCCGTCCACAGCTGTATGTTTTTGAGAAGACCACCGCTCCTATATCTGGAAAGAAACAGAGAACAGAAGGGGGAGAGAGGATAATTAAGATCAATAATTACGAGAGACAGAAAAAACAAGGCCCGAAAGAGCAAGAATGGAGACATTGAAAGAGATACTGATGGAGGAGGACGAGGGGGGACAG
Organism: Muraenolepis orangiensis; assembly: GCA_027704905.1. Taxonomy (NCBI): domain Eukaryota; kingdom Metazoa; phylum Chordata; class Actinopteri; order Gadiformes; family Muraenolepididae; genus Muraenolepis; species Muraenolepis orangiensis. Next base: position 23,881 of record JANIIK010000459.1, on the reverse strand, counting down.
GCAGAAGGAGACGGGGGGGGGAAGAGTTGACAAGAGAGAGAGAGATCAAAGATATGATCAGATAAGATGACTGTTGGTCAGCGTGTGTGTCACAGGGTTTCGAACGGACGTCCGAGACATCCGACCATGAGGAAACAAGAAACACCCCCACACACGCCATACCGACTAACACACAACTACGTGTCAAAAAGTATATTAGTAGTATACATCTCAAAGTCTCAAATGTGGAGATGTGAGTGGAGGGTAATTGGTTTCCCCATTTGGCTACGTAGCAAGGAGGATAAATAGACTCCAACCTATAAATCCACTTGAAGGAACAGAATGGATTTCAAGGAACATCATTTTATGATGCGTAATGCACACCTCGATAACCCTTAAAAACAACTTGATAACCCTTAATAACACCTTGATAACCCTTAACACCACCTCGATAACCCTTAACACCACCTCGATAACCATTTATACCACCTCGATAACCCTTAACAACACCTCGATAACCCATAACACCTCGATAACCCTTACAACCTCGATAACCCTTAACAACACCTCGATAACCCTTAACACCTCGATTAACCTTAACACCTCGATAACCCTTAACAACACCTCGATAACCCTTAACACCTCGATTAACCTTAACACCTCGATAACCCTTAACACCTCGATTAACCTTAACACCTCGATTAACCTTAACACCTCGATAACCCTTAACAACACCTCGATAACCCTTAACACCTCGATTAACCTTAACACCTCGATAACCCTTAACAACACCTCGATAACCATTAACACCACCTCGATAACCCTTAACAACACCTCGATAACCCTTAACAACACCTCGATAACCCACAACACCTCGATAACCCACAACACCTCGATAACCCACAACACCTCGATAACCCTTAACACCACCTCGATAACCCTTAACAACACCTCGATAACCCTTAACAACACCTCGATAACCTTAACACCCCCCCCCACCCCCACACAAATATGAGGTCCCACTCTCTTCAGTCTCTCAACTATCCATCTCTTCGTCTACGCCATCGCCCTCTCTCGTTCCATTTTTCTGATGGAGCAATTAGCCCATTTGCAGCTAGGCTAACGTGTGTGTGTGTGTGTGTGTGTGTGTGTGTGTGTGTGTGTGTGTGTGTGTGTGTGTGTGTGTGTGTGTGTAAGGTGGTCTACACTGGCTTGAATAGCCAAGTGTCCTCCTGGTCTAGTTTGGGAATAGACAGATGGTAACAGATCTCACTGCTGGTCTATTTTAATCAAAATTAGTTCCATTAGAATTCATCTTATTTGACATGTTTCCATCGTTAGAAAGGAGAGCCACTGTGTAAGACTGGTGGGTGGGACCAATGGGTGTAGATCCTGCTTGTTTATACGTAGGTTACAGTCTACGCTCATATCTGAATTACTGTCGATTTTGTGTGTTTTAGCTTCCTTGCGAGCTTATAGGTGAAACCAGACTGTTGAATACAGCATTACATCTGTTGAATATTGAATCGGCTATTGAGATGTGCAATTAATTCATGGTAATACACCACCACTGTAGCGCTGCCATACATCTCACTTTCAGTTTTTATCTCGGGACAATCCTGGAGGGCGGTCATTATTGTAAAATGTTACCGCCGGGGAACGCTATAACCCTAGCAAACCGATTTCAGTCTCAACAACAATATTAAAATGTCAACGGCTAAACATTTAGCAAATGATACATCCTGCTTCAAAACTCCACCGAAACACATCCTCATAAAACGACGGAAAAATTACAAAACGATTTTTCGATACGAACAAACGTTTTTTGTAATCGTTTAGGGTTTGCTTGACGTGTACTGTAACTCGTTGACTCACATACACGTTTGCACTCCTACTTAGCTTCAAATAACCTCTGAGTGGTATTTGTCAGTTGGTACACCTCATACAGCCAAACATATGACAATATATCCAACCGCGGCACTTAAAAGCAGCTCAAAAGGTCCTACAGTAGCATCATCAAGCTAGTGATTAATGTACTGCTGAACCATGAAGACTTCCCGCTAAAAAATTCCAACACTTCAAAGCTAGTTTCCAAAATAAGAGTTCTGGAATGGGCCGAAGGTTGTAAAAGAAAAAGGTCAGATCTCTAAGCAGCCGTCAGCGATACGGCGGAGCGTCTGGTACCCTTCAGCATGGCTACTCCAGGTTCCTGTCAGAGAGTGTCTCTTCTACGACTTTGTAGTTCTGTTTATGGTCCTGTGGTGTAATGCTTAGTGAGTGGAGGCCTCGATTGCAAACAATACAAGTCAACTAGTGGAAATGCATTTGGTGCATTGTAAATACAAAAGTTGTACAAAAGATAACTACTACATGTTTTGTTTAAAATATTCAATCTGGTCTTTTTTGGGGATCAGAGAGATATTTGCATGCACTGCCCTATTTCCTGGTAAGTGGTCCACTTCACAGAGAAGCCGTCCCACTGTGGCTGAACATCCCTGCGCTCCACCACGTGTCTTCACGCATGTGAACCACTGGCTGGGGATCTATAGAATACAAGGAGGAGCATAGGAGTTGGCAACAAAATGACACGGGATTGTGTCAATCCGGTGGGAGTGAGAAGACGATTATAAATGTTGTGATCAGGTACAGTGTACGGGAAATGGATGTGAACCATCACCACACACACACACACACACACACACACACACACACACACACACACACACACACACACACACACACACACACACACACACACACACACACACACACACACACACACACACACACACACACACACACACACACACACACACACACACACACACACACACACACACACGTTGCGTCCATGATCCAACTCCAGCACATTTATTTTGCACAAACTACTAAAATCCGCAGAAGGCTAACATTTTTTTCCCCCAACAACCTGACTTCTGCGGATAATTCACTCCCCAACATTTGATGATTGAACAATTATATAAATGCATCACATTATGAGCGCTGATTCATGGAAGTGACAGATTTAGGATCGCTGCCAGACGCAGATTGTGCCACAGAAATCCATAGTTCAACGTTGATACTGGCTGAGCATGAAGCGCCACAGGTTCACACGGCAGTAGATGACACACCGCTGCCTTTCCCTTCTGTAATGTAAACAGGGAAGGGGATAAGTGTACAAGGACACCTTGTTTAAAGTTGATCCCCCCCCCCCCCTCTTGAGATCCTTTTTTTTTTTTTTACATTTTCCAAAGGTGGAGCCAAGCCGAGTCCGATTTTCCAACCCCCGGGGGCCAAATCTGGCTCTGGTGACACTGACCCGATGAGATAGCGTTGCTGCAATCTGCTGAAATCCTAAATAAGGTACCATGTTATTAAAAAAAAATAGATATGTATGTGGTGCAATTCAGGGGTTTATCAACTAACAAATAACACAATTGCATTTGTCTCAGGTACAACTTAAAAAAGGTTGTCCAAATTGGAAACGTTACACTCAATATTAGTATCCAAAAAACAGAGGACATTCAATCCCTGAAAAGAGGATTGGATTAAGCAGTGAACGTGTACAAGTGTAAGATGTAAACACTCTACTCACACAAAAAGGCACACAAATGTCTTAATCCACAGAGAGCAGCAAACCTACTATGCCAGAGACCCAGCTTTCAACTTGCTAGCAAAATAAAGAAGAATAATATAGCAATGTAGATAATATAGGGTCAATTAAATTAAACATGTATTTGCAGGGCTAAATCTCCAATCATGAGGCTAATTCACTAGAACCTCCTTTAACACTTAACGTAACAATATAACCAATAGTTCTTAGCTTCACAAGCCAGATACAGATCCTTATCCATCTTGTAACTGGCTGCCCCTATCTTTGATTATTATGATATACAACTGTATGCCAAAGATGTGGCGGACTGGCTTTGTCAAACAAAGATTGCCAGACAATTAGAACAATTGAATTGTTAATTGATCACGATCCGCGTTATTATCACAATTATATTACTCGCCTATTCAAATAGACTTTTAACTAGACTATTTAACTAGCTTTCTAGTTACTGAACAGTTCAACCAAACCAATCAGATTTCCAAAATTATTCAGTAAAATATATGTAATCGTTTGAAGGGAACAACGTATTGCAAATTAGGGATAAGCCCATAATTTTCTCCCGATGGATAACTTCATAGGTTATCCAACATCATCAAGGTGGTCTACTGCCATTCCGAGATATATAGGATTACTTTGCATTACAGTTTAGAACTGCGATGCGTTCCCATGGCCTCCAGAACCCACACACCTGGTTACTAACCTTTACAAGACACTGCAACACACTCATGCATGTTTGTGGTTAGTGTGAAACACAGACTTAAAAGATGATGGACAAAACATCTCTCTTCCTTTGAATAACTACAATTATCAATCTACTACCGATTCACAGCTGAAGAGGGCGCTGTAGTCGAACTCTAATAAATTGAGGTTTAGTGTCAGCATACTCTGCTGCGTTCCCCCAGCCATGTTTAGTCATAAATACACCCTCCCTCTAGGTTTTGTCTACTATTCACTGTAAAAGCTGCAGAGTGAATTACTATTCCTATCCTACGATTATTTTGCCGTTACGTCTCATATTCACCAAAGCACTCACACAATCCAGGGATAGGAAGCTGTGAGATGTTGAATGTGGACAACTTGACGACTTTAGCTTCATAACTATTGGCTGTTCAGTCAAGGGAATGTGTGTACATCCAGTGCAAAAGTAAACACAAATCAGTATTCAAGTATTCAAATGTGTTTCAGGTGAAAAAGGTGTAGTTTTAACTCTTTGTTGTTTTTTCAAATGTTTGAGGTAGAGTCTGAGGTGTTCAACACCTCAGACTCTACCTCCTAACTATTCAGATCGTAATCTTAAAGCCTACCCTTTTTACATTGTGGTTTGGCTCTCTTAGGAGCGAGTGCCCCTCAGCTCCCCTCATTACAAGCTAAATCGACCTGTTAGCCAGCACTAGCCTACCCCTGCTGCCGATAGGTACTAAACTAGAGGTTCTCTACGTGTTCCTGGTCCACTCTATGCCCCGTCTAACCATACCGCACCGTTGTAAACGTGACCGGTGAAGCCCTTTGAGACTGTAATAGTGATTAAGGGATTGATTTTGCAAGCATTGCAAATTGCCATGTCGGTCGTTGTTGAAAACACGTCCAGATGGCTGACACAGCAGGTGAAGGTGATTGACAAGCGAGTGATGTTTATTCAGGCATCGGTTGCGGCAAACTGTTTGCGTCACGTATTTAAATGACTTACGGTAATTAAAATAAAAGCATTTCCAGCCAGCTTCATGTGCGTATCGGATTGGTGCATCCATAGTAATCATGGGCATAGGTTTCACTTCGGGGGGGGGGGGGGACGGGGGGGGACACACACATTTTATCATAGGTTCAAAATCACTGAACTATAGACTATTTAAGTCTTCCAATTGTTCCTTTTCCAATAGTATACCTGCTATTGTATATGAACAGTGTGTTCCCAAGTTGCATTGGTCAGATGCAAAACCTAGCCAGCTGTGGGATACTGCGGGTAATAGTCCTCATTTTATTGTGTTGTTATAGTAAAGTGTTGTTTATAGCACGTAATAGGTCGTATATAGTGTTGTTTCTTGTATAGCATTGTATAGTATAGTATTGCATAGTTTAGTATAACATACTATAGTATTGTTGAAATTCATAGGGGGGAATGGGGAGGAAGCATTGTTGTACATGGCATATAAAAACATATCAACAACACACATTGAACTGACCAGATCTAAAACCAACCATCTTCCTCATTCTCATCTGTAACTTGGTTAAACCCATCCATATTCAATAACCAATTTCATAAAAGCATCAATAACTATAAATCGTTAAAGCAGGGGTCCAGGATATATTGGTTAGGGTGTTTAGATTCCTAGCCAGGAATAGGTCCTGGGTTTGAGTCCCATTATCCACAGTCTACCTGTTGTTTGCGTCTATCTTGAGGATGGAGCATAACCCCAACCACCTGTTCATTAACGGCATACATCTAAAAGACAAACAATCACTGTCATAAGACATTATCAACGCTATTGCTATTATTATTTTTAATTGAACAGCCTCAAACAATAATGTGGACTAACTAGGCATGAGATTGTCACGGTTACGGTGGTTGGCAGGGGGCGTGGCCTAGCCACGTGCGCTGGTGGCGCACACACCCCTGTCAACAATCACGTTGGTTGGCAGGGGGCGTGGCCTAGCCACGTGCGCTGGCCACACACACACACACACACACACCTGGACTCAATATTCACCCTTGTCCAATTGCTAATCACCTCACCTGGGGTATATATACTTTGTCTATCCTTTACCCCAGCGTGAGGTCGTTACGTATACTGCACGTTCTCCCGTCTGTTGTGATCGCCCGACTGCGACTATCGGAGAGATAGTACGCACCCCGGTCGCCTGCCTACTCTACTTCCACGTAGTTCTCCCCGTGTACCCTTTTGTGACTTTGTGTGTTGTGTGCTTTGTAAATAAAGCCGTTCGTATCGCTCCACTTGTCGGCGTCTGCGTTCGGGGTCCAACCCACTCCCTCTCTGCGTGACAGAGATATCCTTATTAAAAGGTACACCTTGAGTGTGTGGGCAAGGGGACGTTTATCCTAACGACTAACCCATGCAGCCAGGATCAACGTGTGTTAACGAACCATAGACACAAAAGGTAAAAGAAAAAAAACAACATTATTCTAATAATAAAGATAAAAGAAAGAGAGGCCGGCCCAGAAACAGCTGGAGGCGTGACACAGACGAGAGCTGACGAGACGGGGGACCAGCTGGACAGAGGCAGGACAGACCGCCCAGAGCAGAGTCCGGTGGCGGAGATGTGATAGATGGGCCTACGCTCCACTTGGGGCGAAGGAGGGCCTGAGTAAAGTAAGTAATAGAAACAATTGGACACCCGCGATAGACAGGAGAACATGTTCTCATGACTCGTGACGTATGCTTAACAATATTGGCACATGATCTGTTCTCGGTCCATGCAGGACGCATTTGAGTGGTTTTGTGTTGCAACCAATCAGATATTTTTCTAGGTTGCTGGGAAGAATATCCGTCAACCAAAGTATTCCCGCTGACTTTGGCCCTTAGACTGAATGAGAGCGTACGTTTGGATTGACAATTTGATCAACCAATCATATAGTGATTTGTAGCCAATGGGCGTATTCTTTCAGATTTCCCCACAGCTCAATAGGGAGCTAGAAGGTCTACTGGCTGGAGCGAGAGGGGATCTAGCGTAGTGCTACGTTGTTTCTACGTAGGATTTTACGTCAAAATGGCGAAGGCGAAGATGATGGGCTGTTACTTCACGACATGGACACTGCGTTACCAACTATGGTACACTTGGAAATTGGCTGCGACAACCTTATCTGCCTAAATGAGATAAGGCATAAAGTGACTGCAGTCTACAGCAGGGGTTCCCAAAGTGGGGGTCGCGGGACCCCGAGGGGGGGGGGGTCCCGAGATGATTTCAGAATGATGTCTTGATGTGACCCATGAGGTTTATTTTTTTTGAATTTTATTATTATTATTTTTTATCATTTGTATTACGGTATTATTATTATTATTGTTAATAATAACGTGAGTGACAAATAAAGGAATTCTGATTCCCACAGATTCACGACAGTATCATCATTGAAAAAAAAAAACACACAATGTTCGCGACATACACCCTTTCATACATTGGACTTCACGATGTCCGCGATCGCGATTACCATACACTTGTATCTGTCGTGTTATGAGAAATGGACTTAAATAGACTACAAATCAACTGTGTTGTTATGCTGTGCTTAACGGTCTATTAATATGATGGTGCTCATGGAGTACCCTGACTGGTATCTATTATATATAAACATAGATTTATTATTGTGTGTGTGTGTGTGTGTGTGGGGGGGGGGGGACGGGACGGGACAATTCAAGACCATCTCATCCATCATCCGTCCCCCCCCCCCCCCCAGGTTATGTATATTCACTGGGCTTCCGCCCACACTGCTGTTACTTTGGGGATCCAATGGTGACTTGAAGAAGCACAGCTGGTTTTAAAGTTCCATATTGTTTATATCTGCAACTCAAACATATACAGTGTGTGTACATCGGCGTGTCTGACCTATAGTCGTCGTATGCGAGCGTGAGTGTGCACGAGTGTGGGTTTATGCTTGTTCTCCTACCCGTACCGTCCAGTGCTGTGACCCTACATGGTAAAAACCCATTTACGTACGGCTCACTATCTGCCAAGAGATCTCACACACACACACACACACACACACACACACACACACACACACACACACACACACACACACACACACACACACACACACACACACACACACACACACACACACACACACACACACACACACACACACACACACACACACACACACACACACACACACACACACACACACACACACACACCAGCATGAGTAAGCAGGAAAAGGACGACTTTGGCTTCCATTTCAAACACAAGTTTGCTTATTATTATGTTACAATGCAGTTAAAAAGAATGTTATATGTTGTATGCCTTGCATGCGTTGAGGAGACACATGGGTTATAGCCGAGGTTATTGCGGTATTTTTTACTCTTCAGTAAAGGTAATGGATGTGAACTTCAATATCGTCGGCATTGACAAATATTGCTTTTGCGTTCATCTATAATTTAAGACCTCTTCCCCGAAATACCAGGTGGCAGCTTTCCCGAAGGTAATGGAACTCTAGCTATTTCCAATGCGTCAGTGTCAGTCTCAAAACTGCAAGTGAACCGAAATGAGGGACGTAGAGAGACAGAGACAGAGAGAGAGACAGAGAGAGAGAGACAGAGAGAGACAGAGAGAGACAGAGAGACAGAGCAGAGAGAGAGAGAGAGAGAGAGAGAGAGAGAGAGAGAGAGAGAGACAGAGAGAGACAGAGGACAGAGACAGAGACAGAGACAGAGACAGAGAGACAGAGAGAGACAGAGAGAGACAGAGAGAGAGACAGACAGAGAGAGAGAGAGAGACAGAGAGAGACAGAGAGAGAGAGAGAGAGAGAGACAGAGAGAGACAGAGAGAGACAGAGAGCCAGAGCCAGAGAGAGAGAGAGAGACAGGCACTACAAAGACCAGGAGTGTGGGGACTGGTGGGGTTGTATTAGCTAAACCTTCTCCCGGGCCCACAGGAAACTACATCTCGCACAGGCGGCCATAACTTTGCATGAGTATGTAAATGGGATCCTCGAAAGGCACCCCACACATTTCTTTGGTGTGGTTTTATTTACAGGAAACATTTTTAGTAACTTATTATTATTATTATTATTATTATTATTATTATAGGGAGCATACTCTGCAGTGTTTCTCCTACGATTGTTTCCAGCGGTGGTGCTGAGGTATGTGTGTGTGTGAGGTGCACTATGTTTGTGTGTGTGTGTGTGTGTGTGTGTGTGTGTGTGTGTGTGTGTGTGTGTGTGTGTGTGTGTGTGTGTGTGTGTGTGTGTGTGTGTGTGTGTGTGTGCAGGGGTCTTAGGTGTGATGATCACAGATCCTTATAGGGATCTGCATTCAAACTGAAATGGCCTGATACAATGGTATCGCAATATGACATCACAAGACGTGTAGGCATGTAGGTGGCACGACAGCTCTGTCTGTTGGGACTTGTTGGCTTGGGAAACCGGAAGGTCGCCGGTTCAAGTCCCCGAGAAGACTTTGAGCAGGCACTACTGCCGAGGTGCCTTTGAGCAAGGCCCTTTAGTGCCCTTGACTGCCCTTGAGCAAGGCACCAGGCTCCCTCCTGCGCTGTATGTAAAAATAGCTGCCCCACTGCTCCTAATACTAGGATGGATTGTATGCAGAGAAACACATTTCACTGAGGGTACATTTATGTCACCAATAAAGAGGATTCAATCCTCCAGGTTTAGATTTAGATGTTTAGCGTTAAATGCCGTTTTTATCAGTCTGCGATTTGTAGCCATGGTTTCACAACACTGTTACTGCGTCTGTTTTACACAATCAAATATGTAGGCTACTCTTCTAGTGAGAAGTTGTGTTAGAAGTTGTCTTCTGGTAAGAAGTGGTCGTGTTACTTTTTCATTTCATGCTTCCTTCATAGTAGTCCAAAGCCATTCATGAACTAATGCCACCGGTCCTGCAGTATCACCATGTGTTTTTAATTATTCTATAGCGGGACACTATTTTGCTGTCAGTATTTTTCAACAATATTCACTATACAATATAACATTTACAATAATGACTGCACAAATTGCGGGGGGTGCAGTATAGGTTGCACCTAAGACAGATAAGATAAGTAGATACAATGGTATTGAACAAGTATTGAACACATCAACATTTTGTCCAGTAAATGTATTTCCAATGAGGCCATTCAAGTGAAATGTGCACCAGACTTTGGTTATTAACTCGAGAAATCCAGATAAAAAAAATCGAAACATGAAAGTCCATATGTAAATAAAGTTATGCGTAATAAAGTGGAATGACATGGGTATAAAAGTATTAAAGTATTGAACACACTAACTGAAATTAATTCAATACTTAGTGGAGAAGCCTTTGTTTGTAATGACAGCTTTAAGGCGCTTTCTGGCACTACATTGGGTTTAATTCAGGAATAGGACTGGGCCATTCCAATGGTTCCCATGGTGTGTTGTGTGACAGCCAAAAGGTTCATTTAGGTCTCATCTGACCAGAGCACACGCTCCCAGTAGTTCCCTGGCTGGTCCAAATGTTGTTTGGCAAACTTTAAACAAGCTTCACTTCATGTATTTTTTTCAGTAGTTGAGTCTTGCGGGCTGAGCGTGCAGAGGCCATGGCGGTGGAGTGCATTGCCTACTGTCCTTTCTGTCACAGTTTGTACCTGCTGCCTCAAAGTCTTTCTGGAGCTCTTTCCTAGTGGCCCTTGCCTCTTTGGCTACTCTTCTAAGTATCCCTCTGACTCCCTGATCAGAAATCTTGCGAGGAGCTCCTGTGCGTGGCCGGTTGACGGTGGAGTGATGTCGCTTCCACTTACTGATAACGCCCCCAATGGTGCTTACTGGAAGATTCAGAAGTTGTGAAATACGTCTGTAGCCTATTCCATTTTCATGTTTTGCAACAATGTGGTTGCGAAGGTCTTGAGAGCTCTTTGCTTTTGCCCATCATTCGATGTTTCTTGTGTGGCACCTTGGTAACAAAACACCCTTTTATAGTCCATCAATATATTGTAACCCAGCTGACATTAATTAGCACAGATTGGAGGTAGAGTTGCCTCCTAATTAGTTCTGTTTTCAGCTGGTTCCTTGCCTTTCCCTGCTGTGGTGTACTGCTTTTTCTTTGTGTCTTCAATACATTTTTTTCCTGTTTCATTCCACTTTATTACACATAACTTTATTTACATATGGACTTTAATGTTTAGATTTTTTGTCTGGATTTCTTGAGTTGATACCAAAGTCTGGTGCAAATTTCACTTAAATGGCCTCATTGTAAATACATTTACTGGACAAAATGTTGATGTGTTCAAAACTTATTTCCCCCATTGCAGACAGACAGACAGACAGACAGACAGATAGATCAAACCCATATTGGCCTCACTAACTAATGACACTAGCTATCCAACCAAATTCTAGACTCCCTAGCCTAGCATAGCGATTAGGTAAAATATGCTTCAATGCTATTTGTACGGACACAAAATAACCTTCAGGTGATATTAATATATATACATATGTATATATTAATATACGTGAGATGGTAACGGTTTTACAAATGCCACGCGATTCATTGTGCGTGAGTTTTATGCATCTATCGCTATAATTATATTCATAACAAGAGAATATCATTCATATCTGTGTGTGTGTGTGGTCTACTCGCTTGTGTGTGTTGTGTGTGTGTGTGTGTGTGGTGTGTGTCCTACTTACATATGCGTGTGTGTGTGTGGCCTACTCGCTTATGTGTGTGTGTGTGTGTGTGTGTTGCCTACTCACTTGTGTGTGTGTGGCCTGCCTACTCACTTTTCTGTGTGTGTGTGTGTGTGTGTGTGTGTGTGTGTGTGTGTGTGTGTGTTGCCTACTCACTTTAAGTTGGTGTGTGTGTGTCGTCTTCAGATTCAGTTGGCTGCACGATGGGTGTGTTTTGTTAATGAATAACAGAGATGGAGGGTGTGTGTGTGTGTGTGTGTGTGTGTGTGTGTGTGTGTGTGTGTGTGTGTGTGTGTGTGTGTGTGTGTGTGTGTGTGTGTGTTTGCATTCCCATCAATAGAAAGGCAGGGACAATGGGGTTGGGGGTAATGTAGAGTGTGTGAGGTTTGGGTGCTGGTTTAAGCAGCACAAGCCTGGCAACCAGGTTAAACCAGCTATCTCACACACACACACACTGCTGTGGTTGTGGTGCTGCGCTACTTATGGGATTGGATGGTTGGTGAGTTTTGGTTCCTTACTTCAAGAGTGTTGGTTCCTTACTATTTAACTTTTTTTTTTTTTTTCACAAAATAAATGTAAATGTGTGTGTGAGAGAGAGAGAGAGACAGAGACAGAGACAGAGAGAGAGAGAGAGAGAGAGAGACTTGGAGAGTGAGAGATGCGCTAGATTGAGAGAGACAGTACATCGCAGAGAAAGAGTGTGTGTGCGCCATGTACACTGGGGACTCACACACACACTAGAATAGGATGGCCAGCTGTGGGCTATTCACATTACAATGAGCCCCTGAGAGAGAGAGACACACACACACACACACACACACACACACCCCCCCCCCCCTGATGTAAGAGCAGTCCTAATACACATGCATCGTGTGAATGACCGCACGACATGTGGAGTCTTTCCAACCACATTAGGTTAGAAAGAGTAGGCGTGCATGTCGGCATTTAGTTCTGAACATTGCATCAACTTTGCTTGCACTTCCTGTTTCTTGAGGGATAGTTTTCCGTTTCAGGAAATCATTTCACCATCTCTCACCGGGAACAAGATTTGAGCTAGTATTGAGCCGACTCGCAGTGACTTCAGGTACTCGGAGTACCCTCCTTGGGGCCAAAGACGCCCGCAGGTGGGTGGGTCGCAGACGCCGAGGACCTTTGTGAAAACAACCTAACCGCCGCTACTAGCCGTGACATACAATCACCGTCATGTAATAAGGGCTTCCAAAGAGTGACCGATTTACTGTGTTCCCACTTCTTGCAACCTAGACGACAAAAGACAGGAGAGGAGGGAGTAGCTCAGTCAGTTGGGGCTTGGGGCCCTAAAGGGTCGCAGGTTCAAGTCCCCGAAACGGACCAAGTACAGAGTGAGAACTGGTACATGGAAAACGGTGCCAGTTCGTCTCCTGGGCTGCACTGCCGAGGATCCCTTGAGCAAGGCACCAGGACCCACCTTCACTGCTTCCCGGGCGCTGTATATACAATAGCTGCTCCCACTGCTTCTAATACTAGGATGGGTTAAATGCAGAGGAACGCATTTCACTGTGTGTGTGACCAATAAAGAGGATTCAGTCCTCCAGATTTAGAGTTAGATTCAGATTTAGGAGACAGGCAGCCTACTTACATAAATACCTAGTCCTGACTTTACATTACATTGCAGTCATTTAGCAGACGCTTTTATCCAAAGCGACTTAACAATAGTGTGTTTCAACAAAGGTTTAAAGGTTAGAGAACAACTCGTCACCAGAAGTCAAAAGTGCATTTCATTTCTAACAAGTGCATCCAATAGTCCGATTCTCAGAAAGGAAGTACTTCAATGAGGTTCACGTCTACCGGTAAACATTTTCACAAGACGCACATAGAACCTGGTCATACGACGGGAGGGGGTCACACTAGACGCTAAAAGAAGATCCTTCTTCTCTAAATCAGACTAACCTAGTTGGCGGCAGCACGTGACAGATTGAGGTGACCTCATCGCATATCCAGGTTAGTGTGACAGTCGACACGTTGGGCTGTCGTCACCCATCAGGGTAAGGGTAAAAACTTGCAAGAGTGAGACTGCCCCCTAATTTACTTTTTCTTGGTATTTGCATGGCAAATTTTTTTTAGGTTTCAAGACTCGAGATGTTTTTATTTCCCTCCCGCAGTATGAAATTCAACAACTATACTATGCTATGCTAAACAATACTATACTGTAAACACTACTACTACTATACACTACTAACACCTACTATATACTATATACAACATGACCGTATATATAATGCTATCCACGTTTTGAGAATACATGGTAAATGGACATTTATATAGCGCTTTTCTAACCAATGGTTACTCAAAGCGCTTTACATATCAAGTCTCACATTCACCCATTCATACACACATTCAACCACCAACGGCGGAGTCAGCCATGCAAGGAGACAGCCAGCAACGAGCGGGGATCGAACCAGCAACCTTCCGGTTGTGAGGCGACCGCTCTACCTCCTGAGCTAAACTGCCGCCCGTTACCAATACATGACTCACTAAGACACTAGACAGACTCAAGCTGCGTCTTTTGCATTTGTATTTATCAAATTAGACGAATCAACAAACAGAGTTTCCGGCAGTAGTAGTTTTCTTTCGTTGGAGGGGTTACACAACTAGTTTGACATTCAGGGACCACACCACCAAAGGGGTACAGTACACTATCCTATTGGCATAAATACAAAAATGACATTATGCGGGCCGTCTTAGTGGCTTGAATGTAGCCGACTACTACACTCAGTTTGCCTGGACAGAGAGAGTTAAACTTCCTGTCCTTATTGAAGGACAGGAAGTGAAAGCGGGAGGTTAGACATGTGGCACAAGAATGCCACAGGTAATAAAGGTGATTTCCGGGGCCGATCGCTGGAAGCAGTTTGGCCCCGATACCAATCACAGCCTTCTATTAATTGTGTAGGGTTATTCCTTGATTTAACTATTAATTGTTGTATTATATGTCATTTAAGAGATGAGGAAGTATCATGCATTGACAACTGTTTATTGGCAGGTGTCATGAAGCCAAAACTATATATAACTTTTTTCCGGATAAAAAGCTCTATAACGAGATATTTCTATATATATATATATATATATATATAGTTATAACCACTACAACTCAAGTTACGAAGTTAAGACGGATGTTAGATGAATAGATATGTACAGCAGAAGCACCCACGTACAAAACACATCAAATAAAAGCAAAGATCAACACAAACGTCAAGTGTCCATGATGGCCTCATCCATTTCTCATCTGCCCGCTATTTAAAAGTTTTATTGACACTTTAAAAATCGATTTCCTCTGCTATAAGGGACCCTGGACAAGCTATAGAACACTCTTCCCCCCCCACACACACACCCACACACACACACTAGGTTGGCTGAATCTGTTGACCATTTTAACAGGAAGCTAAAGACATACCTGAATGGACAGGAAATTTGGGTAACTCTGTTTTAAAGAGTGTTCTTTTGAGTTTTTGTGCGTCTATTGTTGTACCACATTGTATATTGTTGCATTATGTTCGGTGTACTTCCCTTTTAACCTGCTTCCGTACAGACCCTTATCTGTAAAAAAAGAAACATACATTTGACTTACTACTTAGGACCTCCTCTCAGAGGACAGTAGCTGTTTACTCAGCGTGTTTAACATGGGACGTAACTAGTGACTATTTGGCTTGCCTTAGGGTGGCCTGTTCACATACAAAGACTGCCAAGATGGATGCCATCCCACCCCTATTACCTTCCATGCAGTCTGCATGAATCGGTTTTGTTTGGACTTCTGTCAAGGCTCCCAGATAAAAGAGCAACACACATGTTCTATAAACACCGTGAACTCCCTAGGTCCACGCAGGGACACTGCGACAGACGGTCCCCACATGGACGTTCCAGGTCCACGGGTTGGGGAGCTGGGAGCTGTGTTCATCGTGGGGATGACCACTGGGCCCACGGTCGCCAACTCCGCTGGAGGCCCAAACGTGGCCCGTCTTAACATTCAAGACAAAGTGGTTGTCGTTACACCGCTCTCTCTCTCTCGAAACGTTCATATCTCTGAATGGCTGTCCTCCTTCATGGTCCTCCTTCATGGTAGCTCAAAAGGTGAGGCGGTTCCAAACGAGAGGGAGGACATGGAGGTCATTCTGCTTCTTATTGAACAGATGTGTTAAACGCTGAACTCAAAACTGCGAATACAAGATGAACATGTGGAGGTTGGATCCTCGGTGAGAGAGACCGCAGCAGGAAAGGGTGTGAGAGAGAGACCACAGCAGGAAAGGGGGTGTGTGTGTGTGTGTGTGTGTGTGTGTGTGTGTGTGTGTGTGTGTGTGTGTGTGGTGTGTGTGTGTGTGTGTGTGTGTGTGTGTGTGTGTGTGTGTGTGTGTGTGTGTGTGTGTGTGTGTGTGTGTGTGTAAGCGAGAGTGAGAGCGAGAGCGAGAGAGAAAAAGTCCGCCGCTGAGGCTGCTGGGGGTAGTCTTCCAGGAGTCAAGCAGTGTAAAGCAAGCCTGGGTCTATTGAAGGACGACCAGCTTGGCTGTGATGACAGCCGCCTTGTCTGCCATCTTAACCCTAATGAGAAAAGGATAGCGATCCATCAGAGAGACAAAGGGAGACAAAGTGACGTCTTGTCCGGTTCCATTTTCTCCTACTTCCCGGAGACTGTGGCGCGGCAGAGACATGGAGAATCAACACAGCCACGACACATCTCTCCTGAACACAAGTCCACTTCATCAATGTGTCAAAAAGGGGGGCTACGTGTAACCCAAGGGGTGCTTTGAAGCCTAACCCTAACCCTCGACTGCCGGGGGTACATCAAAATGTGTATTTTTTCAATATTGGTTATGTTAGCCAATAATTGTAAAATAATTCCACCTTCATAAAATGCACCGAATCTGAATTCCAAAGTCGTTAATACAATGATGTCACTCTGAATACTAGCGGTAGCATTTCCATAAATCTGTCCAATAAAAGCATATCCCTTTGACTTTAAAAGGCTACTTGGCTGAACATATCTTAAGAGCAGGGGGTACATTTGTCAAAAATAGTTTGAGAGCCGCTGGACCACATCATCCATCTCCCTGCTAACGAGCCAGACGAAAAGTGTTCTGGTGGGTTACAGGCTACAGTGGTAGCATACGCTCTCGCACGCAGCTGCGACCTCGCGGCGACGTCGAGGTCCACGCAGAATACTAATCAGGTCCTACGTCGCGCTCGCTGTTTGTTCCCCTAAAGGCCACCGTCTGTGTTCAGCAACAATGATCCAAAAGCCACACAACACGCACACGCATGCACACGCATGCACGCACACGCATGCACGCACAACAGCATCTCTGAACACACACAGCACGTGGAACCTTGGAGCTCCAGATGCAGCAGCAGAAGACCACACCAGGTGCCACTAAGAACAGGAAACGCTTAGCACGGCCCGGCTAAATCAAACAATAATAGATTGGAAAAAGCGTTGCCCGGTCTGATGAGCGTAAACAACATGAACACATGGTTCCATCCTGCCTTGTATCAACGGTGGTGGAGGAGTAGTGTGGGGGGGGGATATTGTCTTGGCACACACCTCAGAACTGAATTGAGCATCGTTCAAACGCCACAGCCTAGCCCAGAATTGTGGCAGACCATGTCCACCCCTTTATGGCCACGGTGTATCCATCTTCGAATGGCTACTTCCAGCTAGATTGCTCGAAGCGACACGTCACAAAGCGCTCATCATCTCAAACTGGTGTGTTGAACATAACAATGAGTTCACTGTACTCAAATGACCTGACCTCAATCCAATAAGGCTCTTATTGGATCCCCCTTTGGGATCTGGTTGTGGATGTGGTTGAACAGGGAGATTTGCATCATGTGCAGCCCACAAATCTGCAGAAACCTGCCTGATGCCGCCATGTCAATGTGGACCAACATCTATTAAGGAATGTTTCCAGCTCCTTGTTCAATCTATGCCACTAAGAATTCAGTTCTGAAGGCAAAAGGGGGGGGGGGGGGGGGTGCAACCCCGGTACTAACAAGGTGCACCTAATTAAGAAGCCGATGTGTCACCACTTAACATCAACCATTCATTCAGCTGCTGCAAAAGAGCAGCGTATCCACATAAGCATGTGGTTGTATTTTCTATATTTATTTAACCAGGAAGTCCATTTAGATTAAAATCCCTATTTCTAGTGCACCAGCACAAGTACAAGGTTAAAGCATGTTGGAACAGATCACGTCAAAACAGACCAGGAGCATTAAAGGGGAAATACAGCACGATAAAAACAAGACAAGCCAGTTCCAGAGTTTTTTTTAAACCAGAGCTTTGAACTCTCCCTGGGAGAGTTCAACATCATCGTTCAGCTGTAGTGTGTTCTGGAGGTTATTTTCCATGAGCAGGATGCCAAACAGGAGGAAACTCTGCTCTACCAGGTTCCAATCCTGGGTGTAATCACAAATTACACAAATTAGGGCTTGTGATTAAAAATGAACAAATGCTGCCTCCATAGGCTAAATGAAGACCAGGAAACCCCATTCAGATAGAGTACAAGTACACAGTGATGTGCATGGGACAATGAGTTGGATATGAAGCATAGTGTGTGGGTTAGTGAGTGAGTCATATATTTTTTGTATGCTTAGTTGAAGAGATACACCATAGGTGTGATTTCAGGCATGTGTGGGTGCGTGCATACTCCATAAACTATTTTTTTACAACATATCCACTTCTTGTTATATCCCAGCATCTGTACAAGGACTACCAGGTTCAAGAACAGTTTTTTATCCACAAGCAGTGCGCCTACTGAACTGCTAGGAGTGCTGCCACTATCATAACATTGTCATCCATATAACATTACACTATCATACTTATGCTGGACTTTCTGGACTCATTCCAGCTGTACCACTGTACTGTACTGTTCTGCACTGTACTGTGATACTTCTGCACTACTGTACAACTTAAAATGCTTTTTAAATATTTTTGCACAATTCAACACATGTACATATCATCCATCAGTCACTTTATTGTTATTTGTATTGCTGTTTTTATTGTGTACATACTTTTTATAGTATAGTGTTTTAGAAAAGTCATACTGCAGAATTCCATTTCACGATGCATATGGCAAATAAAAATCTTGAAATCTTGAAAAAGGTCAAAGCAACGTTCACTAGATGTGCCTATAAACCTCTGGCTGGTCAGCAAGTATCCTCCCATCCAGATGTTCCTTGCCCTCCCACTGGCCATAAATCCATTATTACAAAATCCATTTAGTCTTATTTTAGCTACAGGCCAACCTCGCAGGACTTACACTTGATTAGCGTTGCTATGATAGCATAGCGGGTAACCAGGGATCTCTTACTGACCGAGCATCGCAAGCGTTGATTGGTTTCGACCTACGCCGTCAGATGATAAAACGGAGAAGCAACAGACGCAGGAAAACACAGGATCTAAAATCGTTTCCGACAAAAGGCTTAAAAGGCATCCCATTGGGTTCAAAGAGTTTACGAATAATCATGTTAACAACTTAATCAATGTCTTAATCAAACACTGAAAACATTGTCGTGTGAGCTAAATGTACTTTGTAGTCCTTTCTTGCCTTCTAGTAAGAATTCCTGAGCAAGGAGATTACTAATGATGAATGACCAACAATCACAGGTTATACCAGCTAGCTAAATCTAAATCTGGAGGACTGAATCCTCTTTATTGGTCCCATACACACACAAGGAAGATGAGTTTCTCTGCATTTAACCCATCCTAGTGTTATTAGGAGCAGTGGGGCAGCTACTGTATAAACAGTGCCTTGGGAGCAGTGTAGGGGGGGGTGGTGCCTTGCTTAAGGGTAACTCGGCAGTGCACAGGAGGTGAACTGGCACCTTTTTTAAAGTACCAGTTCTCACTCATGTACTTGTCATTTCGGGCTTGACCGGCGACCAAGCCAAGTCCCAACAGACTGAGCTACTGCTAACTAATCTTCCGTAGACATACATAACCTTCCTTGACGCATGTATGATTTCAATGATTAGTTGATTCATCAATTGGGTCAGAGTCTCACTTTGTTAATCGATCAATAATCGATAGTCGTTTATCAAAGTACAAATACCAAACGTGTGTTGCTTAATGCTTCAGAAAGGTTCCTATTTGGCTGATGGATCATTCAAACTTTAGTTTTCCTTTCGCTTAAAGAAACCAACTTGCCCTTTTTGATGGGGATTTGCTATTATTTATGACATTTTTATAGACGTGATGATTCTTGATGATTCTTCTGAAAAGGTAATCGGTAGTCACTGTAAAACTATTAAAATATATATGGTCTTATCAAATATAATCATATTCTAATAAAATACAATGAGTCTATGAAAGACTACACTCTATAGTATTTTTAGTTTTTTGTCTACAGGGAGGGAAGGGAGTGATCTTTGTGTTAAAGACTTCCATTGTGTCCTCATTATGTGTATCATTGTCAGATCAGATAGACTGCAGCAGAGTATATACAAAACACTGGGTCTCCATGTACACAACCAGCCGACCACATGGCCCACGCTGACACACAGCAGCAACAACACAGAGAGAGAGAGAGAGAGAGCGAGATGAAGAGGAATCACACTCGCCCTACTGCTGTGTGGGAGCTTGCGATGAGTCAACACACACACACACACACACACACACACACACACACACACACACACACACACACACACACACACACACACACACACACCACACACACACACACACACCCACACACACACACACACACACACGGAGACACCCCCCCCCCCCAAAACAAACCCACCACATTCACAGTGACCAAGTGGCTGTAGGTCCTATTTGAATGTACGCAGTAAGTCATAAACTTGTAGGAATACACAAAATAAACAGGGGCTTGTTCTTCATGACTCTCATGGTTCTCAGTCTTAATCAATGTCAGCGCTGCATCTAGTGTGTGTGTGTGTGTATGTGTGTATGTATGTATGTGTGCAAAAGCAGAAGCAGCTAAAAGAGACAGGGTGGCTGACACAACTGCACTGCACTTTTCAAGACGGATGGGCCAGGCCACAACACAACGACACACACAATGACGTCACATAATGACGTCACACTAACAGGCATATAGCCCTTCCCTGGTCGTCGGTCCACCCTAGCTGCTTTACCTGCAGCCCACCACACGGTGGTCACCTACAGTATAGCTCCTGCTAGAATACCCTATATCTCATTTCATGCCATTAGTCACTACATTGTGCAGTCAGTAGTTGTGTAGCATTACACTCCCAAGAGTTAGGAATACAAATGTAATGTGCGGGTAAAAATACCCGCACATTACATTACAATTACAGTTACATTATTATTATTATTATGTTATTCTGTCAAATCCCTGAGCAACAGGGCCATCGATCGACTCGTTCACAATGACATGACATTTAAAAACACACTAAACCTTACACCTTTTATTAAGTTACTTCTGCACGTCAACAATGCGCCCGGTGGGTGACCTGTGCAGATCTCGCTCTCTCTCTCTCGCGCCTCTCTCGCTCTCTCTCTCTCAACTCGGGTCAGGCAGGACTCACCGGGTTCTAAGAAGAAGAAGAACGGTAAGTCTCCGTTCTGAGGGAACCAGAACTGTTGACGGTGTCCCCGGTTCTCCTCCTCCTCCTCCTCTTCCTCCTCCTCCTCCTCCTCCGTCAGCCCTCCGTTAACACAGCGATGCTGCAGTGACTCCACTTCGCTGCTCCGCCTCCCACCACCCCGGAGGAAACCGCGGTCACGTGAGTGATCAGCTTGGTCACGTGACCGTGGCGTCACCGCCGGGGAGAAGGCCACGCGGATCAAGTGACCCAGCTTGTTCGTCATCACCGCGTGGCTCTGTGTATCACCACGTGACTCTCTTTTGTGTTTCACCACTTATTACGTCATCAATGAGTCGTTTTCTTCTGGTGCTGCTTTTACTTACTTTTACTTTTTACTTTTCAGTGTGTGATAACTTTTAACTTTTAATAAGTTAAATGCACTATTTAGTGCAGATTATTAACGAATGATTTAATGAATGAATCTAATCGAATTAGATTAGATTTAAATGTATTGTCATTGCACACAAAGGTCTACTTGGTATTAAAACAGGTATAACATAAGTATGTATGAGATATGTGCAGATACAGTTCTATATATGTACAGGTAGGTATACACAAGTATAAACAGGTAGTGAGCATAGATATATACATTTACATATGCATATGTATATATATATACATATGCATATATGCATATACATATAGATATAAAAACATGTATCTATATGTACATGTATATATATATATATATATACATATGTATACGTATATATACATATATGCATACGTATATATACATATGTAAACACACACACACATACATACATTAACACACATACATATATATATATATATACTTACATATATAAATATATATATATATACATATACATATATATATACTACAGCTTGTTCTTCATCTCCGTGGTGCAGTGGAGTGTGCTGATGCATACATCATCGAAGACATGGGTTCAATTCCCACTGATATAGTGTTGTTTATAAGTACAGTATATAGTATAAAGTAGTATATATAGTGTTGTTAATAGTATATAGTATAGGACAAAGTATAGTATATAGTGCTGTTTATAGTATAGTATAGTACAGTGTTGTATAGTATATAGTGTTGTTTATAGTATATAGTACATAGTATAGTATATAGTGTTGTTTATAGTATATATAGTACATAGTATAGTATATAGTGTTGTTTATAGTATATAGTATAGTACAGTGTTGTATAGTATATAGGGTTGTTTATAGTATATAATATAGCATATCATAGGTAGTATAGTGTTGTTTAGTACAGTATAGTATTGTTTAGTACAGTATTGTATAGTACACATATAGGACAAAGTATAGTATATAGTGTTGTTTATAGTATAGCATATCATAGGTAGTATATAGTGTTGTTTAGTACAGTATGTATTGTTTAGTACAGTATAGTATTGTTGTGGGGAATTCATACTGTTGGAGGGAATGGGGAGTAAGCATTCCATTGTACAAATGGCAAATACAAATCCTCTTGAATTTGTCACGATGGGGTAAAGACACAGTGGAGCTATAACATAAAGCTTTATTTAAAGCAAACAAAACACAAGAGTGTCGGGACAGGCCAGGGGTCTGGAACCGGGAGGTCGAGGTAGCGACAGGTATAGACCGACGAGTAGACCGGGACGGGAGAGGAGTCTGGATACCGGGAGGTCGAAGTAGAGACAGGTACCAGACAGAAGAGTAGTCCGGGACAGGAGAGGGGTCTGGATACCGGGAGGTCGAAGTAGAGACAGGTACCAGACAGAAGAGTAGTCCGGGACAGGAGAGGAGTCTGGATACCGGGAGGTCGGAGTAGCGACAGGTACCAGACAGACGAGTAGTCTGGATACCGGGAGGTCGAGGTAGTGACAGGTGTAGACCGATAACATAAAGCTTATTAAAAGCAAACAAAACAGAAGAGTAGTCCGGGACGGGCGAGGAGTCTGGATACCGGGAGGTCGAGGTAGCGACAGGTACCAGACAGAGGAGTAGTCCGGGACAGGAGAGGGGTCTGGATACCGGGAGGTCGAAGTAGAGACAGGTACCAGACAGACGAGTAGTCCGGGACGGGCGAGGAGTCTGGATACCGGGAGGTCGAGGTAGCGACAGGTACCAGACAGAAGAGTAGTCCGGGATAGGAGAGGAGTCTGGATACCGGGAGGTCGAGGTAGAGACAGGTACCAGACAGAAGAGTAGTCCGGGACAGGAGAGGAGTCTGGATACCGAGAGGTCGGAGTAGCGACAGGTACCAGACAGAAGAGTAGTCCGGGACAGGAGAGGAGTCTGGATACCGGGAGGTCGAGGTAGCGACAGGTACCAGACAGAAGAGTAGTCCGGGACAGGAGAGGAGTCTGGATACCGGGAGGTCGAGGTAGCGACAGGTACCAGACAGAAGA
>JANIIK010000458.1:25000-63011 GCA_027704905.1 Muraenolepis orangiensis | reverse complement strand
GTAGTCCGGGACAGGACAGGAGTCTGGATACCGGGAGGTCGAGGTAGCGACAGGTACCAGACAGAAGAGTAGTCCGGGACAGGAGAGGAGTCTGGATACCGGGAGGTCGAGGTAGCGACAGGTACCAGACAGAAGAGTAGTCCGGGACAGGAGAGGAGTCTGGATACCGGGAGGTCGAGGTAACAACAGGTACCAGACAGAAGAGTAGTCCGGGACGGGCGAGGGGTCTGAATACCGGGAGGTCGGAGTAGCGACAGGTACCAGACAGAAGAGTAGTCCGGGACAGGAGAGGAGTCTGGATACCGGGAGGTCGAGGTAGCGACAGGTACCAGACAGAAGAGTAGTCCGGGACAGGAGAGGAGTCTGGATACCGGGAGGTCGAGGTAGCGACAGGTACCAGACAGAAGAGTAGTCCGGGACAGGAGAGGAGTCTGGATACCGGGAGGTCGAGGTAGCGACAGGTACCAGACAGAAGAGTAGTCCGGGACAGGAGAGGGGTCTGGATACCGGGAGGTCGAAGTAGAGACAGGTACCAGACAGACGAGTAGTCCGGGACGGGCGAGGAGTCTGGATACCGGGAGGTTGAAGTAGAGACAGGTACCAGACAGAAGAGTAGTCCGGGACAGGAGAGGAGTCTGGATACCGGGAGGTCGGAGTAGCGACAGGTACCAGACAGAAGAGTAGTCCGGGACAGGAGAGGGGTCTGGATACCGGGAGGTCGAAGTAGAGACAGGTACCAGACAGACGAGTAGTCCGGGACGGGCGAGGAGTCTGGATACCGGGAGGTCGAGGTAGAGACATGTACCAGACAGAAGAGTAGTCCGGGACAGGAGAGGAGTCTGGATACCGGGAGGTCGGGGTAGCGACAGGTACCAGACAGAAGAGTAGTCCGGGACAGGAGAGGAGTCTGGATACCGGGAGGTCGAGGTAGCGACAGGTACCAGACAGAAGAGCAGTCCGGGACAGGAGAGGAGTCTGGATACCGGGAGGTCGAGGTAGCGACAGGTACCAGACAGGAGAGTAGTCCGGGACAGGAGAGGGGTCTGGATACCGGGAGGTCGAGGTAGAGACAGGTACCAGACAGAAGAGTAGTCCGGGACAGGAGAGGAGTCTGGATACCGGGAGGTCGAGGTAGCGACAGGTACCAGACAGAAGAGTATTCCGGGACAGGAGAGGGGTCTGGATACCGGGAGGTCGAAGTAGAGACAGGTACCAGACAGAAGAGTAGTCCGGGACAGGAGAGGAGTCTGGATACCGGGAGGTCGGAGTAGCGACAGGTACCAGACAGAAGAGTAGTCCGGGACAGGAGAGGGGTCTGGATACCGGGAGTTCGAAGTAGAGACAGGTACCAGACAGACGAGTAGTCCGGGACGGGCGAGGAGTCTGGATACCGGGAGGTCAGAGTAGCGACAGGTACCAGACAGAAGAGTAGTCCGGGACAGGAGAGGAGTCTGGATACCGGGAGGTCGGAGTAGCGACAGGTACCAGACAGAAGAGTAGTCCGGGACAGGAGAGGGGTCTGGATACCGGGAGGTCGAAGTAGAGACAGGTACCAGACAGACGAGTAGTCCGGGACGGGCGAGGAGTCTGGATACCGGGAGGTCGAGGTAGAGACATGTACCAGACAGAAGAGTAGTCCGGGACAGGAGAGGAGTCTGGATACCGGGAGGTCGGAGTAGCGACAGGTACCAGACAGAAGAGTAGTCCGGGACAGGAGAGGAGTCTGGATACCGGGAGGTCGAGGTAGCGACAGGTACCAGACAGAAGAGCAGTCCGGGACAGGAGAGGAGTCTGGATACCGGGAGGTCGAGGTAGCGACAGGTACCAGACAGGAGAGTAGTCCGGGACAGGAGAGGGGTCTGGATACCGGGAGGTCGAGGTAGAGACAGGTACCAGACAGGAGAGTAGTCCGGGACAGGAGAGGGGTCTGGATACCGGGAGGTCGAGGTAGAGACAGGTACCAGACAGAAGAGTAGTCCGGGACAGGAGAGGAGTCTGGATACCGGGAGGTCGAGGTAGCGACAGGTACCAGACAGAAGAGCAGTCCGGGACAGGAGAGGAGTCTGGATACCGGGAGGTCGAGGTAGCGACAGGTACCAGACAGGAGAGTAGTCCGGGACAGGAGAGGGGTCTGGATACCGGGAGGTCGAGGTAGAGACAGGTACCAGACAGAAGAGTAGTCCGGGACAGGAGAGGAGTCTGGATACCGGGAGGTCGAGGTAGCGACAGGTACCAGACAGAAGAGTATTCCGGGACAGGAGAGGGGTCTGGATACCGGGAGGTCGAAGTAGAGACAGGTACCAGACAGAAGAGTAGTCCGGGACAGGAGAGGAGTCTGGATACCGGGAGGTCGGAGTAGCGACAGGTACCAGACAGAAGAGTAGTCCGGGACAGGAGAGGGGTCTGGATACCGGGAGTTCGAAGTAGAGACAGGTACCAGACAGACGAGTAGTCCGGGACGGGCGAGGAGTCTGGATACCGGGAGGTCAGAGTAGCGACAGGTACCAGACAGAAGAGTAGTCCGGGACAGGAGAGGAGTCTGGATACCGGGAGGTCAGAGTAGCGACAGGTACCAGACAGAAGAGTAGTCCGGGACAGGAGAGTAGTCTGGATACCCGGAGGTCGAGGTAGTGACAGGTACCAGACAGAAGAGTAGTCCGGGACAGGAGAGGAGTCTGGATACCGGGAGGTCGAGGTAACGACAGGTACCAGACAGAAGAGTAGTCCGGGACGGGCGAGGGGTCTGGATACCGGGAGGTCGGAGTAGCGACAGGTACCAGACAGAAGAGTAGTCTGGGACAGGAGAGGAGTCTGGATACCGGGAGGTCGAGGTAGAGACAGGTACCAGACAGAAGAGTAGTCCGGGACAGGAGAGGAGTCTGGATACCGGGAGGTCGAGGTAGCGACAGGTACCAGACAGAAGAGTAGTCCGGGACAGGAGAGGAGTCTGGATACCGGGAGGTCGGAGTAGCGACAGGTACCAGACAGGCGGATGGTCAGGGATGAGCGAGAAGTCTAGATACCGGGGGTCGGAGTAGCGACCGGTACTGGACAGGTAATTATAATTACCGGGGAGCTCGTATAGACCGGAGAATAACGCAAGACAGGCGAGGGGTCTGGATACCGGGAGGTCGGAGTAGCGACAGGTATTAGACTGGCGAGTGACACTGGACAGGCAATGAATCTGGATTCCCGGGACATCGGCGTGACGATTCCGTCCAGAATGTACCAAAGTACAAAGTAGCAACCATAAAGTACAAAGTAGCAACCATAAAGTACGACGTACGACCTAACAAAGGGGTAACAGGACGCCAAGGTATATATATACCCTCAGGTGATTAGTTATCAGCCACAGGTGTGTGTGTGCGCAGCCAGCGCACGCGGCTTGGCCACGCCCCCCTGCCAACCACCGTAACCGTGACAGAATTCATGCACTTCAAACTTAGTGCAGATGTTTAATATTGGTCTGTCAAAAATGAGCGGTTATTAAATGTATTGATATCAAACTAGCACTCAGGCTCAGAGCTCTCTGATCGGTCCATCCGGAAGACTCTTGAGTGACGGTTCTCGAAGAAAATGTATTTTATTGCCGTTCCCCGATAGATAATACTTGCAGATAGCAGACACCTATTAGTAAGTTTTAACGATAAAAAAAATCGAAAGAACAAATATTCAACCCAGTCCTAAATGTCTGAGACAGGTCAATGAAGATTATGCTTGATGCACGTAACACTTTACAACACTGAACAGTGTGCACTGCAATTAAAGAGTCAGACTAATGTGAAAAGCACTAACTGACAAATGTATTTTGTTAAGATATTCCATGTCCCAACTTAAAAGGTGTGGCTAAAGTCAATACTTTGTATGGACATGATGTGAGTGTGAGGGTTACCTTATGCTTGCCAGTATCCCAGTTGTGCAGAAGACGTGCAGGGATGATTCAAGATTCAAGATTATTTTATTTATCCCGAGGGAAATGAAGGTGCAACAGTTGAAACAGGGGGAATAAATGCACACAAAATATACTAATACCTAAAAACAAAAATAACAACAAACTAAACTAAACTAGTATAAACAAAATAGAACTAAATGAAATCTAAATGAAATCGAAATGTATTGACAGATGAACGTGTTGTTGTCCTGATGGCAACTAGTGCAGTAGTACCAGAGCTCATCCGGGAGAGGGCGCTGCTTGTTCGCCGCTTCTCCTTCTAGCTGTAGTTAAGTTGTTTAAGCTGCTTGTTCGCTGCTTCTCCTTCTAGCTGTAGTTAAGTTGTTTAAGCTGCTTGTTCACCGCTTCTCCTTCTAGCTGTAGTTAAGTTGTTTAAGCTGCTTGTTCGCCGCTTCTCCTTCTAGCTGTACTTAAGTTGTTTAAGCTGCTTGTCTAGCTGTACTTAAGTTGTTTAAGCTGCTTGTTCGCCGCTTCTCCTTCTAGCTGTAGTTAAGTTGTTTAAGCTGCTTGTTCGCCACTTCTCCTTCTAGCTGTACTTAAGTTGTTTAAGCTGCTTGTTCGCCGCTTCTCCTTCTAGCTGTACTTAAGTTGTTTAAGCTGCTTGTCCGCCGCTTCTCCTTCTAGCTGTAGTTAAGTTGTTTAAGCTGCTTGTTCGCCACTTCTCCTTCTAGCTATAGTTAAGTTGTTTAAGCTGCTTGTTCGCCACTTCTCCTTCTAGCTGTAGTTAAGTTGTTTAAGCTGCTTGTTCGCCGCTTCTCCTTCTAGCTGTAGTTAAGTTGTTTAAGCTGCTTGTTCACCGCTTCTCCTTCTAGCTGTACTTAAGCTGTTTAAGCTGCTTGTTCGCCGCTTCTCCTTCTAGCTGTAGTTAAGTTGTTTAAGCTGCTTGTTCGCCGCTTCTCCTTCTAGCTGTAGTTAAGTTGTTTAAGCTGCTTGTCTAGCTGTACTTAAGTTGTTTAAGCTGCTTGTTCGCCACTTCTCCTTCTAGCTGTACTTAAGTTGTTTAAGCTGCTTGTTCGCCGCTTCTCCTTCTAGCTGTACTTAAGTTGTTTAAGCTGCTTGTCCGCCGCTTCTCCTTCTAGCTGTAGTTAAGTTGTTTAAGCTGCTTGTTCGCCACTTCTCCTTCTAGCTATAGTTAAGTTGTTTAAGCTGCTTGTTCGCCACTTCTCCTTCTAGCTGTAGTTAAGTTGTTTAAGCTGCTTGTTCGCCGCTTCTCCTTCTAGCTGTAGTTAAGTTGTTTAAGCTGCTTGTTCACCGCTTCTCCTTCTAGCTGTACTTAAGCTGTTTAAGCTGCTTGTTCGCCGCTTCTCCTTCTAGCTGTAGTTAAGTTGTTTAAGCTGCTTGTTCGCCGCTTCTCCTTCTGTTTTGTTTTGTTTTTCTTTTCGTCGTTGTAAGATATTACCCTTCAACAACTTCAACAACTAATGTGTTTTTGGATACCTGTTGCTCTACCTTCCGCTGCTATCGGCGGCTCCCGGACGGCAAACGCTAGCTGGCTAACTAGCTACTAGCCGCCTCCACAGCTAGCCGCCTAGCACAGCCTGCCGGATAACCTGCTGCTTTGACACAGACCGTATCTCCCAGCTTCTTCTCCTCCTGCCATGCTACGGATCACCATCCATAGCAGCTCCAGACGAGCACCTTGGACTACTACACCGACCTCGTTACATCCACAGAGGCCTGTATGTATCATCCATTCTTTCCATCTGGACCACTGTCGCACGTCTGCCACGTCATCAGAGCGCTGCCGCTCTCGGTGTAAACAGCACGGGGAAACACCGCGAGACTGCTACACACTTGAGTTGTGCGGAATACGTGGAGTGGATTCCAGTTTACTCCGGACCCTACAGAAATCCACCATTTCATCGACAGTCAAAATAGAACAGTTTAATGCACAATCCCTTACAAACAAATCATCATTCATACAAGACCACATCATGGACAAGGGAATAGACTTTATGTGCCTCACGGAAACGTGGCAACAGCCTGAGGTTTACTCTGCCCTAAATGAAGTCTGTTCCCCTGGCTACAGCTACCTGGAAAAAGCTTGCAGCACTGGTCATGGTGGCGGCTTAGCAATAATACATAGAAATGCACTGGAACTGTCCACCTGCCCCTGCCTGTGCTATCCTCATTTGAATGCCTTGGATTTAAATGTAAACCCCTCCCCCCTCCCACTGACATTACTTCTCATCTACCGGCCACCCAAACCCAACTCAGCTTTCATCCCAGAGATGCACGACCTTCTCACTACACTCTGCGCTACCTCTGCCAACATTATAATACTAGGAGACATAAATGTTCACGTTGACCCCCCCCCCTCCTGTCACTATGCAGCTGAGTTCCTACACCTTCTGGACTGCCTCAACCTAACACAACATGTTGATGTCCCCACACACACTAGGGGACACACACTGGACCTTGTCATCACAAACTGCCCATTAGTAGACTATCAGTGTACAATCTAGGTGTGTCGGATCACAAGGCCATCTCAATGGAGCTGCCGCTCCTGCTACCCCGCACCAAACCCAAGCGTCAAATCCATTTCAGAAATCTGAAAAACATCAACCCCGACACCATGACTTCGGATCTCCAGCATCTCTCCACAATTACTCCTACATCAGTCAATGAATCTGTGGACTTTTACAATACATCTCTGCGTAATCTCCTGGATCTCCACGCCCCTGTCAAAACCAGAACAGTCACTTTCACACACTCAGCCCCCTGGTACACCTGCGAGCTGCGGAAAATTAAGACAGCGGGGCGTGTCCTGGAGCGGCGCCTCAAGGTTTCTGGACTCACTGTTCACAGACAGGCATACCGGGGCCACCAAAAGTCGTATGCAAAGTCCCTCAGAGACACACGGTCAAAATTCTACTCCACTATCATCAACAATAGCCCTGGCAACTCCAAGCAACTATTTTCCACCATAAATCATCTCCTCAAACCTCCCTTACACAAAGACACCTCCCTTACACAAAGACACCACAGAGGAGCAGTGTGATAATTTTATCACATTTTTTAGGAAAAAAGTAGAGACCATCCGCTCTCTCCTCTCAAACTCCGCTGCTCTCCCAGTCCTGACCGTCAACCCTGCTTCAGTCAAGCTGCTTCACTGACATCTCGCAGCATGAAGTTGAGGCCATCATCAAAAAGATGAAACCCTCCACCTGTGCTCTGGACCCCTTTCCCACAGCCCTGGTCAAATCTAACATTGGTGCCATAAGTCCCCTGATCACTTCAGTGATAAACCACTCCATCCAGTCTGGTCATGTTCCATCCCCATTAAAAGCTGCTGTCATCAAACCACTCCTCAAAAAACCCACCTTAGACCCTGAAGTCCTGGCTAATTACAGACCCATCTCCAACCTGCCATTTCTATCAAAGGTACTGGAGAAGGTAATTGCCATTCAGATTCACAAACATCTCAAACACAATAACCTCTTTGAAAAATTCCAGTCTGGTTTCCGCCAGGGCCACAGTACAGAAACTGCCTTAGTCAGGGTGACCAATGACCTGCTGATGACAGCTGACACCGGATCTCCATCCCTCCTCATCCTCCTGGATCTAACTGCAGCATTTGACACCGTCGACCATGACATTGTACTCCATCGTCTTCGCTCGACAATTGGCCTCTCTGACTCTGCCCTAAACTGGTGTCACAAACGGGTCAATTGTGACAAGTAGGGAGTCCACACGTGATAACAGTTGAACAATATAATTTATTCAATCCTATATCTAACCAAAAAGAACGATTGACAAACAATGAATATGGATGTATCAGAATCAGTGGTGAATGCGGTGTGTGGATGAGTGAGAAAGTGTTGTGTGGTGCGGGTGGTGTAAGTATTAGTATTATATATCCAAGGATCAACAGTGGGTGCTGGATAACCTGTTCCTGGGAGTGGAGAAGCAGACAGAGGGGATTAGATAAGGAAACCTAAATAGTCCATGTGCAGACAGCTCTCACTGCCCAGGTGCGGCCAATTGGGCTAACGACCCACCCACTCCACCATGCTCTGAGTCAGCAGACTCACCCACTAGCAGGTAGAGTGGGGGTCGTCACACTGGTTCACCTCATATCTCACCGGGAGGACTGAGCACGTCACCTTGGGAGCGGCAAAATCACAAACACACTCTGTGAACTGTGGTGTCCCTCAAGGATCAGTCCTCGGCCCCACCCTTTTCACCATATACATGTGGACCTTGGTCGTGTCATCAGCCGGCATGGAATATCTTTCCATTGCTATGCTGATGACACACAGCTCTACATCAGAACAAACCCAACCCCCTCCACACCTCTGCCATCATCCAACATAACCACATGCCTGGAGGAGATAAAGGTGTGGATGAAGCACAACTTCCTTCAATTAAACAGCTCCAAGACTGAAGCCATTCTAGTTGGCACTCCACATCAGGTCCTTTCATCCTTTATCTCCAGCATCACCTTCTCCGGTCAGAACATTTCACTCTCATCAACTGTCACCAATCTGAGTGTTAAAATGGATCCTCACCTGACCTTTGAGGCCCACATCAAACAAACATGCAAGACCTCCTTCTACCACCTCAGAAATATCGCTAAACTCCGCCCCACACTCAGTCTATCAGATGCTGAAAAGCTTGTCCACGCCTTTGTCTCCTCCAGGCTAGACTACTGTAACACACTTCTCATTGGGATTCCTGCCAAGAACATCCAGAAGCTGCAGTACATCCAGAACAGCGCTGCTAGGATCCTGATGAGTGTGGAAGTATGAGCACATCACGCCCATACTCAAATCATTGCACTGGCTCCCGGTCTCACTCAGGATTGACTACAAAATCACCCTCTTCACCTATCAGTGCATTCATGGAAATGCTCCCTCATACATCAAAGAACTTCTCACCCCACAAACCTCCACGAGGAGCCTACGCTCTGAAAAGGCAAACCTCCTCCTTCCCCCCCAGGACCAAACTGAAAATCATGGGAGACCGAGCCTTCTGCTCCGAGACTGTGGAATGCCCTCCCAAACCAGCTGAGGACACCACAGACTGGAATGCCCTCCCAAACCAGCTGAGGACACCACAGACTGTGGGACGCCCTCCCAAACCAGCTGAAGACACCACAGACTGTGGAATGCCCTCCCAAACCAGCTGAGGACACCACAGACTGTGGAATACCCTCCCAAACCAGCTGAGGACACCACAGACTGTGGAATGCCCTCCCAAACCAGCTGAGGACACCACAGACTGTGGGACGCCCTCCCAAACCAGCTGAGGACACCACAGACTGTGGAACGCCCTCCCAAACCAGCTGAGGACCCCACAGACTGTGGAACGCCCTCCCAAACCAGCCGAGGACACCACAGACTGTGGAATGCCCTCCCAAACCAGCTGAGGACACCACAGACTGTGGAATACCCTCCCAAACCAGCTGAGGACACCACAGACTGTGGAATGCCCTCCCAAACCAGCTGAGGACACCACAGACTGTGGGACGCCCTCCCAAACCAGCTGAGGACACCACAGACTGTGGAACGCCCTCCCAAACCAGCTGAGGACCCCACAGACTGTGGAACGCCCTCCCAAACCAGCTGAGGACACCACAGACTGTGGATGTTTTTAAAAAAGGCCTAAAAACACATCTTTTTAGAATAGCTTTTCACTAGATTTTTTTTAAAAACCCACTGGTTGCCATGCCGGCGTAAACGTCGCTGCTTTTATTCTGTTGTTTTATTTAAACCATTTTTACTCTGTAGCACTTTGAGTTTTGCCCACGCAAATTAAAAGTGCATTATGAATATAATTTATTATTATTATTATTATTATTATTATTATTATTATTATAGTACCAGCCACTGTAGCAGCAGACTTTGGCTTTGCTTCCGGACAAGCCAACTGGACCTTGGCAACCTGCAAGGTAGAGTGTTTTGGTTGAGAATGACATTGTGTGTGTGTAATATATAAATCTATGAATATATAACCACACACAAAGGAAGTAACAGTGAGGTCCAGGTCATTTTCTACCTGTGGGCTCCATGCTGGTCTAGTTGTCTCTCTAGAGGTGTGCAGGGTCATAAGCAGCGCACCAGGGCAGCTTCCTCTGCCATTACAGCCCTCGGAGCTGGGCCACCGAGGTACTGAGAGAGAGACGCACGCACACTTCATTACAGCCCTCGGAGCTGGGCCACCGAGGCACTAGAGACGCACGCACGCGCGCACGCACGCGCGCGCACGCACACGCGCGCGCGCGCACGCACACGCACGCACGCGCACGCGCGCGCGCGCGCACGCACACGCACGCACACGCACGCGCGCGCACACTTCCAATACACATTTGTAGATTCATGTACACATTCACATGTCAGTCCGTCTTTATTGATTATTTTACACATTTATAATGATATGCACACGCACGGCTTGAGGTAGTTACACAACTCTCAACTCACATTTGTGACAACAGAAAGACACACTCGCTCAGACAGACATGACGGTAGACGGGTAGAGACAGACAGCCTCTTAGTCAGACAGACAGGTCATGGTAGCCTTACTGTAGTAGTTCCGCTGTGCTCAGATCATCAAAGGCCTTCTGAGAGTGAGCTCCTTCAGTCTGACAGACAGACAAACAGACAGACAGACAGACAGACAGGCAGGCAGACAGGCAGACACAGACAGGCAGGCAGACAAAGACTTTTCATTAACGGTAATAATTGTGTTGTACCTGGTGTTTGTTTGTCTGTCCAAGCCTTAATGAAACGGTATTGTGCATGTTGTGCATGATGCTGACTGTCAAAGCACTGTGTGTGTGTTTAGGGTTCTCAACTGTATCTGGCTGGTCATCGTTCTCTCTGTGATGTTTCCATGGTAACCAATCATCTTCACCACACTGACGGAGCCTTCCTCTGGACCTTCTTCCT
Organism: Muraenolepis orangiensis; assembly: GCA_027704905.1. Classification (NCBI taxonomy): domain Eukaryota; kingdom Metazoa; phylum Chordata; class Actinopteri; order Gadiformes; family Muraenolepididae; genus Muraenolepis; species Muraenolepis orangiensis. The sequence goes on along the minus strand of JANIIK010000458.1, from coordinate 52,169 downwards.
CCTCATGACCCGATGGCTCCCCCTGTAGGATAGCAACAGCAACTGCATCACCATCAGGACCTCAACACACAACAAGGAGGGTCTGGAGGCCTAGAGGGCAAGATGATAAGTTAAGTCTTATCTTAAGATAAGATAAGACAAGACGAGACAAGTACTGGAAAACAAATGTTCTCTTGCCGTCTCTTGCAAAAGAGGTGCCAAACATCAACAAGACTTCCTTAAAAAGTATTAATAAATGTTGACAACACATTATCATGATTGTAATTCTAATTATGAACTAAAACAGAGGCTAAACACAGAGGCTAAAACAGTAGAGAGGCTGAAGGATGGTATTCCAGGGCCTGTTTCCAGGTGACTTAACCATCCACTGACCACCTCCAGAGGTCAGTGTCTACCTGGAACTTGCTGTGCTCCTTTCACCTGCAGAATACACACGGTTGTTCTGAAGCTCCTCGCCCACAATCTACTGGCAGGAGCTGAGGGTCAAAAACCATGATCCATTCAATGCAGGGATATACCGCCATCCTCATCACACAGGACTCTTCAAACTGCAGACTAAACTAACCAACATCATAACTGAATCTTTAAAGTGAACCCACAGATTACACAGAAATGCTTCTCATCGGATCTTCAGATGTGGTACCTGCTGATGCACGGGAATAGGTGCTCTAGATTAGTTTAGATTATATTAGATTAAAATGTATATTTAAATGTATTGTCGCTGTACATAGTAGAGTACAGCGACAATTTGGCATCTAACCAGAGCGCAAATGTTGCAGTAAAGTGCATGGTAATATATAATGTACAGTTGTTGAATAAAATGTAAAAACTGTTTACTAAAAAACTACTACTAAAAACAGGTATAAAATAACTTATAGAGTAGGTATGAGGAATGTGTAGAAACGTATAAACAGGTAGTGAGCAGGGGTGTGTAGTTATATCAGCAGTTGAAGATTATATATATATTATATAAGATATAAGATTATATAAGATTATATATATATACAGCAAGTACAGTAAAAATGTACATGACTGTGAATATGTCAACTATGAATATGTAAACTATAGGTAGAGGAAGGGAGTTATGATACAGTGTAAGAGCGTAGTCTAGTCTCTGGACCAGGGCTCTGGCGTCTGGCTCCAGGTGGTCCAGACCCCTGACCTCAGTGAGGGAAAGGTCCTGAGGGTCCTGGTTCAGGGTCAGGTACCATAAGGATCAGCAGGTCCACCGTCCAGCGCACCAGGGAGGTGTGGAGAGAGGAGACCTGGAAGAGACCAGCAGCAGGTAAAGACTCGCTAGAGACCAGCGGAGAGAGACATAATAGAAACTCCCTGCCACAAAAAGCTACTGGGTTCGATTCCCAATGTCCACCATATCTACGTGTCGGCATCCTTGAGCTAGATGTCTAACCGCCTACCAGCTCCTTAACGTACATGTACATCTACTTCACATGTACATCTAGTCACTTTGTTATTTTTATTGTATACAGTATTGTTATAGTGTTGTTTATAGTATAGTGCATAGTGTTGGTTTATAGTATATAGTGTTGTTTATAGTATAGTATTGTTTAGTAGTTATATATATATATATAGATAGATATATATCTATAGATTAGATAAAGTTATTATGTCATTGCACAGCACAAGTACAGTGAAAATTATAGGTATATATACATTAAAATGTATAATAATAATACCTATAAAGCTATATATATATATATATATACACATATACATATATACACACACACACAGCTCTATATATACATATGTTGCGAGTGAGCCCTCTAGGTAATGGCCCACTTGCTGGCACCCAGTTCTTTTAATCCCCCAATTAACACACACACGAGGAGCAGGCAGATATCAGGTAACAAAATAATCTTTATTATAAATTAAGTTAATAGTAAGGGACCATATCAGTCAAGCTTCTCACATGGAAATGTTACACAGGGCCAAGTAATGTCGTGCCTATCGACCACCCCGTCATTCAGGCGGTTACTGCTCTACCCCACCCCCCTGCTGGCCGGAGGGACTATCAATGGTACAATTAACAGCAAACTAACCAACGCAAACACAGAGCACTTCTAACGATGGAATCACTGCAAACACATGGCACTTCTATTGATGGAATCACTGCAAACACGGGGCACTTCTATTGATGGAATCACTGCAAACACGGGGCACTTCTATTGATGGAATCACTGCACACATCACACCATGAACATGCTCTCCCACTCACTGGCCGCTCAGGAGAAAAGAGGGAACAGTCACTGGCACTGGTGGGCAAATGACAACGAGTGGCACTATTTGCACGCCATACTTTCCCTGTTCACTTAACCAGTGACAGCCTGCCAAGACATGGCCCGAGTTAAAATAGTTATGGGTCCGCTCTCGGTCAGGAACACCTCAGACCGAGAGGAGTTAAAAGTTATCTCGCTCACCCTTCCTTAAGCGCACTGCCCCTGATAGGAACCAGCGCGCGGTGCGACAGACAGGAATTTGAGGACGTTACAATGATCAGGAACTTGGGTACGTAGCAATTCACCAGGAATTTGAGTGCGTCGCAATTCTGCCTTCAACCGACCTGTCGATCAGCGGCTGGCAGCCGTACAGCACCCCGCAGCGTAGCAGAACTTCCACAGTCGCTTCCTCGTAGATCCGTCCAGAGCCTTGCTTCCGGTCCTCTCCTCGCCTCGTAGCTTCCCCTTTTCCGTTCTCCCGGCCCCCCGGTAACAGTCCCGGCTCCTCGCTTTAACCAACCCCCGGCCAATCCACGTAGCTCCCTGGAAGGCTCGGCAGGCAGCAGCCAATCACGCTGCCCTCATCCAGCTGATTCACACCAGCTGCGGAAAACACAAATCTCCTCCCACCTGACAGGCTAACCCTTTATATGAATGGAAACACACATTTGTCCCCACTTCCGTTTAAACTACATATGCATACAGTATATATAATGCATCCTCATTTAACATCCACAAATCCCATCCCTACTGGCGACATTTCCCCCCCCGATATTGGTGGTCGTCCCGACTACCCCTTAGACCCGGTACCTTTGTGGAGGCACCCCAAAATTTCGACGCTGCGACCTTCTCACAGGGCCTTGTCCCTCCCCTGGCACAAACCCACCCTCCAATTGAGGCTCAGGGTCCAACTGGGCTGGGACCTGCTCTAGTTCCCCCAACTGCTCTGGCTCAGGCACTAGGCCTGGTATGACTGGAGGAGGCTGAGGGTCCCACCTAGCTACAGGGGCAAAAGGCAACAAGAATACAGGCTGTTTAGGCTGGGAATCAATTGCTTGAGGACACACCTGAGACTCAGTCCATAACCCTGCTGGGCAGGGACGCAGGTTGTTGCGGTGCATCGTCCGTATCGGTCCTTCCTTCCCCTCGGGCCGGATACTATACACTGGATGGCCAGGCCGTACCTGTGAGACAACAACATAGGGAGACGGCACCCAATGTGGTTCCAACTTGCCTCTGGCTCTCCGTCTAAAGTTCCTGACCAGCACCCTCCCTCCGGGCAACAAGGGGATAGCATGGGCCTTCTTATCATACCGTGCCTGGTCCCAGTTCTGCCTTTGCTTGGTATGAGCTCGTACCCGGCTATACGCTTCAAGCAGTGTCTGATGGTGTGTTCTCACCCAGCCATTAATTGTTCCCTTTTTCTGTGGGGGGACAACACCTACACACAGATCAACAGGCAATCTGGCGTGACGGCCAAACAGTACAAAGTAGGGAGTCAATTTAGTGCTACAATGTACAGTGTTAATGTACGCTTGAACTAAAGCTGGCAGCTTTTCCCTCCACCGTATCTGCTCCTCTGCACCTAGTGTGCCCAATAAAAAAGGGAAAAGGCAGGGATACATCGGCGGTAGTATCCTGCAAAGCCTAAGAAAGAACGGACTTGAGTGACTGTCTTGGGGACCGGCCATTCCTGCACAGCTGCAGTTTTCTCTGGGTCCGTGGCCACCCCTGTCTTGCTGACCACATGTCCCAAGTACTTCACTTCCTTCTGGAACAGGTGACATTTATGGGGCTGGAGTTTTAGGCCGTGCTGGTGCAGTCTCCCAAACACTTGTTCCAGGTGCTTGAGATGACTATCAAAGCAGGGAGAATACACAATGATATCATCCAGATATATCAATAGAAAGTCATTTACTTGCCCTCCCAAACAGCGTTGCATGAGCCGCTGGAAGGTGGCTGGAGCATTGCACAGACCAAACGGCATCCGCTCAAACTGGAAGAGGCCCACTGGTGTGGTGAAGGCGGTCTTCTCCTGGTCTCGGGGGTCCACCGCAACCTGCCAGTACCCGCTAGCCAGATCCAGTGTGGAGTACCAAACTGACTCCTTGAGGTGGGTGAGCGACTCTTCGACTCTGGGCAAAGGAAAAGCATCTTTGTGAGTTATGGCATTAAGTTTCCGGTAATCTACACAAAAACGCCACGATCCATCCTTTTTCCTTACCAACACTACAGGTGCTGCCCAGGGGCTGGAACTTTCCCTTACAACCCCATTTTCCAACATACCTTCCAGTAGGGCTCGCAACTCAGCATAGTGTTGGTGGAACTGGCCTGTGTCTCTGTCGGATTGGCGGTGCATCACCGGTAGGGATCTGATGCAAGACTGCACTTGTGTGGCCAAAATCCTCTTCATTGGCTGCAAAAACCTTGGTCCACCTCCGAAGTAGATCACTTAACCGCTGCTGCTCGTTATGGTTGAGGTCTTCTCCCTGCAATGCCAGGGCCGGATGATCTGGAGGTACAGTAGCATTCGGGACTGGAGTGCTGCTTATACTCCTCACCTCTACCTCCACCGCAGATGGCCCCGTGTGGGTCAACACCAACTCCTCCTCGGTCTTCACAGCCTGAGGATCCACCTGGGACACTGCAGCCAGGGCACGACGCTGGGGGATCTCTATGGAGAAGGGATGGGGGTTACACACTCTTATTGGCACTCTTCCACTCCTTACCCAGCTCAGTGTCCTCGCCATCCGCCACTCCTGGTCATCATTCTGGAGGTTTTCCACCATAACACAGCAGTCTGGGGTGCCAACTGCTTGGGGCACCTGGGTCCAGATAATCATTTCTGTCTCTGGGGGATCCAACACAGCGGACTGACGGGGCAGTTTGGCAACCCCCTGCAGCTCGGTGGGGGATCCAACACAGCCCACTCGTCGACAAACAGCAAAAGCCTTTCCCCAGGCTGTGCTGACCGTAGGTGGCAGTGTTGACCTGAAGGCCACCTCTCCTTGGTGGCCATCCTGGAAGATGGTTTGCCAACAGTCCCCAATCACATTCATCCCCAATAAGGCACATTCCTGTTGCAGGCAGGAATCTTCAACCACCACCACACCCTTCCCCATTACCTTCACCCCATTGATCTCAAAGTCCAACAGCGCATATCCAATGTATGGGATGTGAAGTCCATTTGCAGCCTTCAGAGTGAGCCAGGGGATATCTCCTCGGACCAATCTTTCCCCAAACTTCTCCTGAAACAGAGAGTAACTGAACAGAGTGACTTGCGAACCAGTGTCCAATATACAAGGAATATTTTCACCACTTATAATTACATCCACCTCTGGGCAGGTACCAATCAATGCAGGCTTTGTTAGGGGCGTGGTCTGGGTCCCCTCCTCGACCGCTGGCCTGGCAGCAACAGAGGAGACTAAAAATCCGACGGTCCAGAGCGTCGTTTGGAACAGAACCGGCAGGTGTGGCCCGCCTGCCCACACTCCAAACAGATTGGCCGACCTTGGGGGTCCCACTGGAACTGAGTCCTGGCTGTGCCCGGGGGTGGTTGACGAGGCCTAGGCTGAAATGCGGGCCCTGCTTGTGGATTTTGCCTCTGTACAGTCGAGTCAACAGGCCCCAGAGAGAGGTTAGCAATTTGACCACGCATCTCTTCCATGAGAGACTTGCCCAGTGTTAACATCTGGTCTTTAAGGTCCTGTTTGTAGGCCGTCTTGCTCGCACATGCCTTTTCAGCTCTGCCCATACATTTTCAATGGGATTCAGATCAGGGCTTTGTGATGGCCACTCCAAAACATTCACTTTGTTATCCTCAAGCCACTTTTTAACCAGTTTGGCAGTGTGCTTCGGGTCATTGTCCATTTGGAAGACCCATTTGCGCCCAAGCTTTAACTTTCTGGTTGATGTCTTGAGATGTTGCTTTAATATTTCCACATAATGTTCTTTTCTCATGATGCCATCTATTTTGTGAAGTGCACCAGTCCCTCCTGCAGCAAAACAACCCCATAACATGATGCTGCCACCTCCGTATTTCACAGTTGGGATGGTGTTCTCAGGCTTGCAAGCTTCCCCCTTTTCCCTCCAAACGTATCGATGGTCATTATGGCCAAACAGTTCAATTTTAATTTCGTCAGACCACAGGACATGTCTCCAAAAATTAAAGTCTTTGTCTCTGTGCGCATTTGCGAACTGTAATCTAGCTTTTTTGTGTTTCTTTTGGAGTAATGGCTTCTTCCTGGCAGAGTAGCCTTTCAGCCCATGTCGGTACAGTACTCGTTTCACTGTGGATAATGACACACTCTTACCAGCTTCAGCCAGCGTCTTCACAAGGTCTTTTGCTTTGGTTCTTGGGTTGGTATGCACTTTTCGGACCAAAGCACGTTCATCTCTGGGACACAGAACCCGTCTCCTTCCTGAGCGGTATGATGGCTGGACATTCCCATGGTGTTTATACTTGCGTATAATAGTTTGAACGGATGAATGTGGCACCTTCAGGCATCTGGAAATTGCACCCAAGGATGAACCAGTCTTGTGCAAGTCCACAATTCTCTTCCTGAGATCTTGGCTGATTTCTTTTGACTTTCCCATGATGTTGCACAAATAAGCAGTGTTTTTTTTTTTTTTTTTTTTTTTAACTACTTATTTTATCCCGAGGGAAATTACTTCTCTGCATCTTGACCCATCCTAGTGTTAGGAGCAGTGGGCAGCCATTAGTACAGCGCCTGGGGAGCAGCGTAGGGGGTGCCTTGCTCAAGGGCACTTAGGCAGTAACCTGGTGTTTCCGGGTCTTGAACCGGCGACCTTGCGGCTCCCAAGCCAAGTCCTTATCCACTGAGCTACTGCCCCCCCTTATTTCAGGTGTGCCTTAAAATACATCCACAGGTGTGTATCTAATTAACTCAGATGTTGTCAATAAACCTATCAGAAGCTTCCAAAGACATGACATCATCATCTGGGCTTTCCCAAATTGTTTAAAGGCATAGTAGTCTTAGTGTATGTAAACTTCTGACTTTGAAGAAAGTAATAAAACAATTGTTCCTTCTTAAAAAAGAAATTCCTTCTCTCATTATTCTAGCATTTAGCAAATAGAAATAATTTTGGTAATCCTAACGGACCTAAATCAGGAAAAGTTTAGTCTGATTTCATATCAGACAGTGCGAAAAAAATGTGTCTTTTCATATAGTGTATGTAAACTTCTGGTTTCAACTGTATATACACAGCTCTATATAGATAGATAGATATATATATATAGCTTGCAAAATGGTATAGCCCCCCCTGGTGAAAAATGCACCGGCCGCCACTGGTCTATATACCCCAGGTGAGGGCCACACAATTGCCGACAGGTGTGTGTGTGTGCCGCCAGCGCACGTGGCTTGGCCACGCCCCCTGTTAAGTGACGTCGCCTGACGAGATGCGGCAGCTGATTGGTCACATCATTCGGTCACCCTTCCGGGGGGGAGGGGCAGTAATAAAGCTGTCAAAACTCAAATGTCCAGATCTAAGTTTAGTATGAGCATTATTACCGGTCATTTTGACTGGCAGGTTTTTAAATGACCGTTTTTTTATAATTTTTACCCGCTAAAAACCGGTAAATACCGGCTAACGGAAACCCTGATATAGATATATATTGTAGAGCCGATGAATGGGAGTCGGAGGCGGCGTGTTTAATATGGAACTCCACACTTTATTTTCCATTTAAGTTTAACAGCAGGGGAAACACATCTGCTACTTGCTACTTCAACTAGCACACCACAACAACAACAACACGGTACGCACCCTAACCGGTCCGTGGTGCAACACACACTAAACACAAACAGTGAATTATGTTCCCATAACGTTCCACCACACAAGCCCCCCCAGAATTCACTCATACACAAAGTCTGTGCGGCGGGGAGGAACGACAGGCCGATCACCACGACTCCGGAGAACGGGAGCCGGGGAGGCGACCTCTACAGGGGCGGCCGCTGGAAGAGGTGGGACCGGAACCGCAGGCCCCAATTTGGTGACAGGGGTCAAGGCCGGGGGGCGACCCCGTTCGCGGAGGCCGTGCCAGCACCACCGGCTGGTCCAAGTCCAGGTGAGCAGCCTTCACCCGGTCCACCGAGACGTGCTCGGCTTTGCCACCCAGGTCGACCACCAAGTGCTTGCCCCCGTGTTCCAAAACCCGGAAAGGCCCGTCGTAAGGAGGCTGCAGGGGGCCTCTGTGAGCGTCGTGCCGGATGAACACGTGCTCCGCTGAGCGAAGCCCCACGGGAACCCGGGACACCTGAGTGCCGTGCTGAGCAGTGGGGATCGGAGCAAAGGCCTTAGCGGCGTCCTGCAGGAAAACTCGCTGGGCCGTCGCCGACCAGGGGGCCGATGCGTTGGGAAGGAAATCCCCTGGAACCCTCAGCGGCTGACCGTAGACCATCTCAGCCGTGGAACACCGCAGATCCTCCTTAGGCGCGGCCCTCAGGCCCAGCATAACCCAAGGCAGCTTGTCGACCCAATTACCGTCCATCAGCCCGGCTCTGAGGGCCGCCTTCATGGAGCGATGGAAACGCTCGCAGAGACCGTTGGCCTGAGGGTGATAAGCGGTTGTCCGGTGGAGCTTAACCCCCAAACCCCCGGCCACAGCGTTCCAGAGCTCGGATGTGAACTGGGAACCGCGGTCTAAGGAAATGTCCGAAGGGGTGCCGAAACGACACACCCATGTCGCAATGAAGGCCCGGGCTATGTCAGCCGCCGCTGTCGACGCGAGTGGGACCGCCTCCGGCCAACGGGTTGTCCTGTCCACCATAGTTAGGAGGTAGGAAAAACCCTGGGAGGAGGGTAATGGACCAACCAGATCGATGTTGACGTGGTCAAACCTCCTCTCAGGCACCAGGAATTTCTCCAGGGGGGCCTTCGTGTGGCGGTGCACCTTAGCACGCTGGCAAGCCACACACGTGCCGGCCCAAGCCCTCACGTCCTTTTTGAGCCCCCGGCAGACGAATTTCGCGGCCACCATCCGCACCGAAGGCTTCCCGCCGGGGTTTGACAGGTTGTGCACCGCCTCGAACACGGAACGCCTCCAGCTGGTGGGAACGACCGGGCGCGGCTGGCCCGTGGAGACGTCACACAGGAGAGCAACGCCTGCGTCGCCGAAAACCACATCCTCCAGGCGCAGCCCCACATCAGCCCCCTTCAGGGCCTGGACGCTGGGGTCCGTGACCTGGTCCATTGCCATGCGGGTATAGTCGAGGCCCAACTGGACGGCTCCGATGACGACCCTGGAGAGGCAATCTGCGATCAGGTTTGACTTACCAGCCACGTGCTGGATGTCCGTGGTGAACTCCGAGATGTAGGAAAGCTGTCGTTGCTGGCGAGCAGACCAAGGCTCCGCCACCTTGGACATGGCAACGTGAGCGGCTTGTGGTCAACGAACGCCGTAAATTCACGGCCTTCCAGCAAAAATCGGAAGTGCCGCACGGCCAGCCAGAGTCCAAGGAGCTCCCGGTCAAAAGCGCTGAACCTGCGTTCCCTGGGCGTTAGCTGGCGGCTGAAAAAGGCAAGTGGTTGCCAGGCGCCGTCCACCCACTGCTCATGCACCGCACCGACGGCGTAGTCCGATGCATCGGTGGTAATGGAGATGGGGGCCGTGGGCGACGGATGCGCCAGCAAGGCCGCCTGAGCCAGCGCGGTCTTGACCTCCATAAAGGCAACCTCAGCCTCCGTCGTCCATTCGATCTCCTGGATGGGGGCCTTACCTTTCAATGCCTCATACAGCGGCCGCATAATGTGGGCGGCCCGGGCGATGAAACGGTGGTAGAAGGTCACCATCCCTAGGAACCCACGGAGTGACCGGGCCGTGTGCGGGCGGGGAAACGCCGCGACAGCCTCAACCTTCGCCGGCAGGGGTGATGCTCCGCCTTTGGTGACGCGGTGCCCAAGGAAGTCAATGCCAAACACCCCGAACAGACACTTTGCAGGGTTGATTATCAACCCGTGCTGGCTGAGCCTCGTAAAAAGGGCCCGGAGGTGAGACAGGTGTTCCTCCTCAGAAGTGCTGGCGACGAGTATGTCGTCAAGGTAGACAAACACAAACGGTAAGTCCCGCAGCACCGAATCCATCAGGCGTTGGAATGTTTGCGCGGCGTTCTTGAGCCCAAAAGGCATCCGCAGGAACTCAAACAACCCAAATGGCGTTATCACCGCCGTTTTGGGAATGTCCAGGGGATGCATGGGCACCTGGTGGTATCCACGCACTAGGTCCACCTTAGAAAACACCAGCCTACCCGCCAGGTGCACCGAAAAGTCCTGAATGTGCGGCACCGGGTAGTGGTCCGGTGTCGTAGCGTCGTTGAGGCGGCGGTAGTCCCCACACGGGCGCCAACCGCCATTAGGCTTGGGGACGATGTGCAGAGGAGACGCCCAAGGACTGTCAGACCGGCGGATGATACCCAGGTTGAGAACTCTGCCTTCGCTACTGCGAGTTTAGAAGGGTTCAACCGCCGGGCCCTGGCGTAGACCGGGGGTCCCTCAGTGGTGACGTGGTGCTCCACCCCATGCTTGGTGGTGGGCGCAGAGAAAGTGGGCTCCGTCAGGTCCGGGAACTTGGCCAACAACCTGAGGTACTTGTCCATACCAGACAGCGAACCTGACAGCCCGTTGTACGCTGCTTTGCCAAGCGTACACACAAGGGAGGAAAACGTCAAGGCATCAACCAAGCGTTTGTTTCCCACGTCCATAAAAAATCTGCCCCGAGGAGGGGAAAAGAAATGTCCGCTATGACAAAATCCCAGTTGAACCGCTGCCCCCCAACACATAAACACATCGGCCTCACGCCATAAGTGCGGATGGGGCTGCCATTAGCTGTCGTCAACTGCGGTCCGTGCCCCCCTCGAGCGACGTCCTCCCTCGACGCAGGAAACACGCTCCGCTGAGCGCCCGTGTCACAGAGAAACCGGCTTCCCGAGACACTGTCGCTAACGAAGAGCAGCCCGCTCGTGCTGCCAACGCTCAGGGCCACTACCGAGCGCGGGCCCTCTCGTTTCCCTGAGGCCTGTAGCTGCAGGGAGCGATGCACTTCTTCGCCTTGGCCCCGAACCGCGCGTGGTAAAAACATTCTCCCGCGTCCCCACGCCGGCCTGGAACCGCCGCGGTCTGCTCCTCCCAAGCCCTCCTAACCGGCGAGGGAGCACTGAGCGTTGCAGCTAGCACATCTGCACCGGGCTGCTGGGTCGCCAGGAAAAAACGGTCAGCCTCCTCAGCCAGGGCGCGGGGTTCAGTAATGGTCGTGTTTAGGGATGGGACGATCACGTTTTTTGCCACCGATCACCGATCACAATGAGAAATATCTGCCCCACCGATCACCGATCACCGATTTTTAATTTTTTTTGCAGCTATAGCAGTCTACAGTGTATTGCTGCTATCAGTGTGCGAACTATACCACGGTCTCCGGGGGAGCCGGGATTTCTTTTTTTGGGGGGGGGGGGTAAATGCTGATCCGTGCATTAATAGCAACAGCACAGACATAGACATAGGCCTATTATAAAGAGAACATCTGTTGCACACGGGGTGGTGCCACAGGTCTACATTTACATGAAACGTCCCGATGGATCATGTTCATGTCAGATTTCCCGAGCATGTATGGACTACGCAAACTTCAATCAACTTGATAATAAATAATCCACGGACCACCAATGTAACGTTTGACTGTTTAATTAAATCAACTTAAAATGACTCAAAAACAGGCTGCATTGTTTCACATGGGCTATAGCCTATTATGGCTGTAGCCTACACAGAGCCGAACACACGCGATAAGAGCAGCCAGCGGCACCAACCATGAACAATATTAATATTAATAATACAGCTATAGCACAACACAACCCTCTCACTGCCTGGAGAGACGCGACGCCACACACAACACAACGATGCACAGAGCCCTTCTCTCGTGTCGCCTGCTTGCACGCTGCGTGCAAGCAGGCGACACTTTTTTCATGAATCATAAACTCTAAATATAATTTTATTTCACTTATTTTACACCTTTGAAAAAAATGGAATTTATTTGGTCATCATATCAGTATTTTAGAGAAATCCCCCCAAATTTCACAAACCATGTTCCCAGGGGAGCTCATGTCACCACCCCTGCTCCCCTCCAGTTCGCACCCTGCTTCATCCTCCTTATCAGCCTCACATGAGACTTGCGGAGGAGTTTGTCTTTGGGTAATGGTGTAAACTGAGGTAGGGCTGTCTCTGTTTAGACGTTGAGCAGCCGGTACACTACAATAACAGAGAGGAGAGGAGGCGGCCGTAGTTTGTCACGTATCTGGGGTAACTACCGGAAGTAAGAGTACACTGATCACGGCTCCGGGAGCAGGAAGTGTGATATAGGCCTATTGGCTGGTGTGCACACACACACACACACACACACACACACACACACACACACACACACACACACACAGCACCTCTCTGAACATAAACATAGGTTTCTGTTTTGTCGAAACCAACATCAGACACAGGAAGTCTCACATCAACCAGCAGCGCTTTACCGCAAGGGTCAATCAAAAATATAAAATAATATAAAAATGGTGTATAATATAATTGTACTACTATTACTACTACAACTACTAGTACTACCACTACTACTACTACTACTACTAATAATAATAATAATAATAATAATAATAAAGAAAGGTTCAATAAAAAAAATGAATAAAATAAAAATGTTTGTATAATGTATAATTGTACTACTACTACTACTAACAATAATAACAATAATAATAATAACTACAAAAACAAAGGATTGGCCCCTCTTTTATAATGTAACAGTTTAATTTAAAGTCAGATTGGCAGTTATGTCGCTCGGTTCACAGAAGTGATGTTTACCCTCAAAAGTGGGTCACACTCACTCAAAACAACCACACACACACACACACACACACACACACACACACACACACACACACACACACACACACACACACACACACACACACACACACACACACACACACACACACACACACACACACCATTTTTTTTGGATTCATTAAAAAGAACAAATCATATGATATATGATAAATAAAAGTGTAAAAGAAAGGAACCTTTTTCGGGTTTCATTTGTATGTTGGCAGAGGAAGTCCATTGGTTCACTCATCTGCGACTGACATTTGTTTTCGAGGTGGCTGTTTTCCGTGTGTTTACCGTTTAACAACAGAGAGAGAGAGAGAGAGAGAGAGAGAGAGAGAGAGAGAGAGAGAGAGAGAGAGAGAGAGAGAGAGAGAGAGAGAGAGAGAGAGATCAGATGTGTCTGCATGTAACACCTGCAGAGAGAGAGAGAGAGAGAGAGAGAGAGAGAGAGAGAGAGAGAGAGAGAGAGAGAGAGAGAGAGAGAGAGAGAGAGAGAGAGAGAGAGAGAGAGAGAGAGCGAGCTCAGACGTGTCTGCATGTAACACTGCATGCAGACACGTGCTGCAGGTCGGAGGCTCGGAGGAGCAGCCCAGCAAAGCCACATCCTGTATTGGTCATCGTCGCACCTATTGTACACTCATTGGTCCAGGATATATATTTATTATATATTATATATATTAAAGGCCACGATAAGAAACTCAAAGTAAAAAAAGCAAGGTTATATACTCACATCAAAGCAAATATCAACGATATTCTGGTTAATATTCATTTTTATTTGTTATGGGCCACTGTGAGGCCTCATGGCCTATACTGCTCATGAATATAGTAATATATACCAGATGTGTCAAGTTGTCAAATACCCTGGTGAATAGATTTAGATTAATAATATTAAAAAGTAATACAAATGTTTAAAATATATATATATTTCAGCAGGAACTGCATTGTGTAGCTGCCATCATCTTGATCATATGCATGACAACATATGAATGAAAGAAACAACAAACAATGAAGAGGATTGAGGATTTGAAAAATGAATATTTTGACCCTTTTGCGTCTTGCATCTTGAGAGTGCGTGCATGTGTGGAAGAGAGTGAGATTGTGAAATTGTGAGATCATGAGAAAAAGTTGTGAGATCATGAGAAAAAGTTGTGAGATCATGAGAAAAAGTTGTGAGATTGTGAGGAAAAGTTGTGAGATCATGAGGAAAAGTTGTGAGATTGTGAGGAAAAGTTGTGAGATCGTGAGGAAAAGTTTGTGAGATCGGAAGGGGGGGCCAATATCCCCGGCCAATAGCGGGGTTCTGTTGTACCGCTATTGGCCTTTGGGAGTGAGTCACTTTGGTGTCCGGATATTAGCGTTCTTCCTGGGCTTCGGGAGTGAGGGACCGTGGTCCAAATCGTCCACCTCACTGCCCTGGGGAGAGAGAGAAAGAGATGAGGATGACACACACCCACACATCCCCGGACACGGCTGCACAACGCTGATTGGAAACTGCACAACCCTGATAGCGCTACCATTCAGAAGCCATTAAACACAGATGTGGGTTGTTTTTTTTTTAAAGCAGGAATATGACAGATCCACCCTCGTACTTCCAACTTGTAGGCGGCAGGATAGCTCGGTCTGTTGTGACTTTGGTTGGAACCAGAAGGTCGCCGGTTCAAGTCCCTGAAAAGGCACTGCCGAGGTGCCCTTGAGCAAGGCACCAGACCCCACCCTAACACTGCTCCCCGGGGGGGCAGCTGTATATACAATAGCTGCTAACCCATTGCTCCTAATACTATAGGATGGGTTAAATGCAGAGAGACAGATTTCACTGTGTGCGTACATGTATGTGACCAATAAAGAGGATTCAATCCTCCAGATTTAGATTAAGATTTAGATTGGTATACGGTTGGATTGGACAGCGGATCCCTCCATCCACATACACCTGGACTCTCCTACTTGTGATGTCATGAATGACAGCCTCACAACAAAATCCTGCGAATTCTACCAAAAAAACCTTTGGAGCTGAGTTGAAAGACAACAAGCTCAACCAATGACAGCAAGCCCTCCCGAGTCCGGAGCAGGAAGAGACCCACTTAATGTTGAAGGACTGTCATGCATGGAACAAAAATGAACAAACTAACTGGATGGAAGATGGGAATGAACGAATCGTTTTCTTTCACTGAAAAGATTTGTTTTGGCGAAGAGTCGCTGGTAGGCGAACGACACACCGTTAGTGTGCAACTGAAGAAATGGGCCACTGTCGTATAACCACCCCGCTTCAGAGAAACCAAAGAAGAAGAAGAAAAAGAAAGAAAAAACCTTTTCACTCTTTTTCAAAAACAAAACATAAAAATAGCCTACTCTTTCTTGCTGCGGCCGTCTGGGGCTAGGTCTGGGCCGGGCAGGATTGGAAGGGGCTCCAGTGCCGGTGGTCTCTTTGGGCCTGGGTCTATGGGCGTCTCCGCTGGATTTGCAGCGTTGGGGCTGGGTTCCGCTGTTCTCCTGCTGCTGCTTCTTGTTCTTCTTCTGCTGAGGCTGCGGAGGCTGCTGAGGCTGCTGCTTCTGTGGTTGGTTGTTTTGGGCCGTCTGATTGGTCCAGTCCAAACGGAGCTCCTTCTCCGCTGGAAGTGAACACCATTGAGCTGTCAAAATCCTTTCTCTTCCACAGTCGACATGCTTATTCTTTTTGATATATATCTTTTAAAAAGAGATATGATTTGATGTATGGCGTTTATACCAACACTTGTTTGTTTTGGTTTTTCATTCTGAAACTAAAGTGTACACAAGTCCACACTTCTACAAAAGTAGCGGTAGTACATAAAGCAGCATTAGTGTGTAGTGTGAAAGTATGTTGCAGCATGCGTACTTCCTCTGTACAGTAATAGTGGTTTTCATCCTACCCTGGTACCGGTTCCTCTTGCGGCGTCGGGCTCGTACGCAACAGACGACGGTGATGAAGAGGAGCAGCAGAACCAGGCCTGGCCGGCAGGGAACACAGGATTACAAACCGGTTTGAAAATCGACCCGGTAGTGACATCACAAGTGGGATTGTCCGCCCAGATGTACGATAGATAGGTTTGGATAGCCTACCAAGTTGGTACTGCCCACTGGGTCGGTCGATAGGCTGATCTGCCTATCTATACCAGTTGGTACAGACCACTGGGTAAAGGGCCGGTAGGCTGATCTATATATCTGTACCAGTTGGTACAGTCCACTGGGTATAGGGCTAGGAGGCTGAGCTATCTATCTGTACCAGTTGGTACAGACCACTGGGTATAGGGCTAGGAGGCTGAGCTATCTATCTGTACCAGTTGGTACAGTCCACTGGGTATAGGGCTAGGAGGCTGAGCTATCTATCTGTACCAGTTGGTACAGTCCACTGGGTAAAGGGCTAGGAGGCTGATCTATCTTTCTGTACCAGTTGGTACGGTCCACTGGGTATACGGCTGGGAGGCTGATCTATCATCATACATCCGGTTGGAGACTCCCGGACTTGTCCCACAATGGGTCAATTTGAAGTGGCTCATCGACCACACCTGGTGGTGAAATATGGCATTTTAAACCAGGCAACTTTGCATACATCTTTTAGCTTTTAGTGAACATAACCAACCTCCTGCTCTGGCCAGAATGTAAATCAAGTACCAGTGCAAACCAAACAGGCCCTTGTCTAGAGGGAGGGAGGGAGGGAGGGAGAGAGAGAGAGAGAGAGAGAGAGAGAGAGAGAGAGAGAGAGAGAGAGAGAGAGAGAGAGAGAGAGAGAGAGAGAGAGAGAGAGAAACAGAGATGCAATAATTAACCAGAACCTTTTACCTACGCAAACCACCTTAACCTCGCCTAATACCTGTAGTGTAACAAACAGTGCGCTTACTGAACTGCTAGGAGTGCTGCCACTATCTTAACATTGTCATTAACATTACACTATCATAACATTGTCATTAACATTACATTATCATAACATGTCATTAACATTACACTACCATAACATGTCATTTCCATTACACTATCATAACATGTCATTAACATTACACTATCATAACATGTCATTAACATTACACTATCATAACATGTCATTAACATTACACTATCATAACATTGTCATTAACATTACACTATCATAACATGTCATTAACATTACACTATCATAACATGTCATTAACATTACACTATCATAACATGTCATTAACATTACACTATCATAACATGTCATTAACATTACACTATCATAACATGTCATTAACATTACACTATCATAACATTGTCATTAACATTACACTATCATAACATGTCATTAACATTACACTATCATAACATGTCATTAACATTACACTATCATAACATGTCATTAACATTACACTATCATAACATGTCATTAACATTACACTATATATATACTAAATACAAATACTAATCCATGCCATGCTAACCTTGCCACAAGCTAACATAGTCCCATGCAAACCCTGTCCCATGCCAAGACCATGCTTACCTTGTCTAACGCTAACATAGTCCCATGCTAACCCTGTCCTATGCCAAGACCATGCTTACCTTGTCTAACGCTAATATAGTCCCATGCTAACCCTGTCCTATGCCAAGACCATGCTTACCTTGTCTAACGCTAATATAGTCCCATGCTAACCCTGTCCTATGCCAAGACCATGCTTACCTTGTCTAACGCTAACATAGTCCCATGCTAACCCTGTCCTATGCCAAGACCATGCTTACCTTGTCTAACGCTAATATAGTCCCATGCTAACCCTGTCCTATGCCAAGACCATGCTTACCTTGTCTAACGCTAACATAGTCCCATGCTAACCCTGTCCTATGCCAAGACCATGCTTACCTTGTCTAACGCTAACATAGTCCCATGCTAACCCTGTCCTATGCCAAGACCATGCTAACCTTGTCTCATGGTAACAATGTCCCATGCTAACCTTGACCCATTCCAACACCATGCTTACCTTGTCGCATGCTAACCATAGTCCCATGCTAACCCTGTCCCATGCCAAGACCATGCTAACCTTGTCTCATGGTAACATTGTCCCGTGCTAACCTTGTCCCGTGCTTTCCTTGTCCCATGATAACCCTATGCTAACCTTGTCCATTCTACCATATCCCATGTAAACACCTATGCTAACATTGTCTCATGCTAACCTTTTCCCATGCTAACATTATCCCGAGCTATCCTTGTCCAGGGCTAACCTTATCCCGAGCTATCCTTGTCCCGTGCTAACCTTCTCCCGTGCTAACCTTGTCCCGTGCTAACCTTGTCCCGTGCTAACCTTGTCCCGGTGCAGAGCACCCAGCCACCACAGGCCTTTAATCAACCAAAACAAATACAGAAATAAAGACCTATAGCCCCCAGGGTGACCAGTCTCATGAGCATTTGGGTCAGTGGGAGACAACGGATATGTGGCATCGCCGAGAGAAGTTCAGCCATGCTTTCACAGGCTATCTTCAGCAGGGGGTCAACCGGAGCCCGAGGAAACCTTGGAAGAGCCTTAAAGGGACAGGTTGCATTAATTTTAAAATGCTCCCTGCCAGCACCAGGCTAACTTCTCAACCCTCATCCCTACACTGAAAGACCGGTGTTTTCACCACGTAAGACACACACCTCGGGGAAACAACATTTCTGATTGTGTATCCAATAACCTAACCTCTATAGCATGCGCTCAATTAATAAAATTGATAAGGCCAACCTAACCTTAATGTGTCCAAGCTGCCTCCAGCAGGTTGGATCAGCCGTCCAACCTGCTAGAAGCAACCCTAAACCTAGTATCTGTCTGTCCACCATCCAGCCTGCTAGAAGCTACCCCCCCCCCCCCCCATTTGACCAGGAAAAAACACACAGTAGTGTGGTCACGTGAGACCTGAGAGGGGGAAGAAGCTGAGTGTTAGGGGGGGGGTTAGTTTCCTCTGTAGAGGGGGAGAGCCGGAGCTCATCAACAGACGGTACCACTCACCGGTTTGTTCCACGAGAACCTTCACCGGGTCGGAGATCTTCTCGGCTGCCTTGTACCAGCGGCCTCCCTCACCGCCGCCAGTGCCACCGCCCGGCGTCTTCTCGATGAAGGCCCGCACCCTGCAGGTGTACTCCCCCGCGTCGCGGGTGGCCACGTCCCTCAGCACCAGCCGGTACTGACCGGCACCGACGCACTCCAGGCCCACCTCGCCGGCGCCCTGGCCCGAGGACCCGTTGGAGGCGGTGGCGGTGGGCCCCACCACCCCATTGCGGTCCATGGAGGCGACCGTGTGGCGGCCGCCTCGGAACCAGGTGACGCCCAGGGCCAGGAGGGCCAAGTTGTCGGCGCCCACCTGGCACAGCAGGCCCAGGGTCTGGCCCAGGGAGACCGTCACCGCGGTGGAGGGGGTGACAGTGACGGTAAGGGATTTCCCTGTAGAGAGAGAGGAGAGAGGAGAGAGAGAGACAGAGAGAGATAGACAGAGAGAGAGAGAGAGACACACACACACACACACACAGGTTATTTTAACAGAGTGTTTGATGACATCACGCTTGAGATCACGCTCCCCAGCTCAGAGAACCGTGGTTGCCAAAGAGCAACACCGATGTGCTTTGCCCAGTTCATGTTGTTTATGTACCGTTTACCAAGCTTGTCCTCCGCCTTGTCCTCCTAACAACAACAAATACACTCTCCTTCACTGAAGATGTTTTCCTGAGGTTCCTGTTATCTCTGAGGGGTCTTAAAATCATATCTATTCTGGGAAAAACACCTGCAAATCATGGCTCTTCTGAACCGCACCTTGGAATCCAAGGTGCGGTTCTTACATAAAACATCAACACCTCTGAAAAGATAAAAGGAAACATTGAATACAAACAAATAAAAATAAATAACGGTGTGAACTGCGACTGATGTCCCAGAGCCACGGTCCGTCACATTACGCTCGCTGCTACGTTCACAATACTCTAAAACACAGGTGTTCCCTAACACAGTAATATCCCATTCCATGGTGCTATTTTGAGGGGTTAACATTGTAAACGGTCCTTTTTAGTGATGGCTATGGCAGCCTGGTCCCTCATCCCATCTGTCCACGTGACACGTCCACATGAAGAGGAATGAATGAATGAATGAATGAATGAAGATGATGATTCCACATGAAGAGGAATGCCGTCTGAACGACCTCCTCTCAATTCAGGGTTTTTTTTTTCCAGGACAAAAAAAACGACAGCCTTGTCTGTGCAGCAGAAATCTGGGGGATCCAATCCTCTTTAGTGGTCACACACACACACACACACACTTGCTTGCTTATGGTTGTCCATCGAATCCGATGATGACGTCCACTTCTATCGGTGAGTTCTTTGGTGGCTGAATAGCCCTATCCTGGACCCACAAATCCTGTTGCAGGTAGGACAAGTGTATGTGGTGGTAGTAGCAACGGCAACTGTAGGTGTGTTCCTCCTGAGTCTCCTCTCCTGTCTCCTGGCTGTCCTTTCCTCCTCCAGCATTTGGGTCCCATCCCGGCACAGCTGGCGCCAGGTGTTACGATCAGCAGCAACATCCTCCAGGGCCTCAGGTCTGATTTTACATTTCTTTAACGCAGTCTTCAGCTGGTCTTTATAGCGCTTCTTCTGCCCTCCAGCAGAGCGTCGACCATGATGTAGCTGGCCATATAGCACTCTGCGAGGCAGGCGGTTTGAGGGCATCCTTACTACATGGCCCAGCCATCGTAGCTGGTGCTGAGTAATTGTGGCCTCAATACTCCTGCAGTTGGTCTTCGAGAGTACTTCAGAGTGAGGCACACGATCACGCCAGGTAATTCCCAGGATGCGCTGAAGGCAGCGTATGTGGAACTGCTCTAGGGCCCTGATGTGGCGGCTGTAAGTTACCCAGGCTTCGCAGCTGTAAAGGAGGGTAGTGATGCAGATGGCTTGGTAGACACAGACCTTCGTGCGGAGATGCAGGTTCTTGTTTTGAAAGACCCTACGCCGGAGTCTCCCAAAAGCAGCTGATGCCTGCTTTATCCTGTTTTGGACCTCATTGTCGATGGTGTTGTCCTCAGAGAGAATGCTCCCCAGGTATCTGAAGGATGGTACAACAGACAGTTGTTCACCAGCAGCAGTGAAGGTAGGTGGTGTAGATGGGATGTTGGCACTCCACTGGCAAACTACTTCCGTCTTGATGGTGTTGACGGTCAGTCCCATCCTGCTGTATGCTCTCACCGCAGCAGTAAGAACAGACTGGAGGTCTTGTGGATTGTGAGATACAAGAGCACAGTCGTCTGCATACTGTAGCTCAATGACTCTCTCCCTTTGCAGTTTGGTGGTTGCCTGGAGCCTCCTTATGTTGAAGAGGTTGCCATCTAGACGAAAGTCCACTGCCACACCGCTACTGTCCTCAATCTCCTTGTGGAGAAGCTGGGTGACACATAGCAGGAAGATGTTAAAAAGTACTGGTGCTAATACACACCCCTGCCTTACCCCTGTACGTACAGGGAAGGGGGAAGACTCTTGTCCTCCTATAGTCACCCGAGCAGTCATTCCATCATGAAATTGGCGGAGGATGTTGACAAACTTTTTGGGGCAGCCAAACCTGATAAGGACTTCCCATAAAAGTTCTCTCTGGACAGTGTCGAAGGCTTTGGAGAGATCGACAAAGGCCATGAACAGGTCCTGATGTTGTTCTCTGCACTTTTCCTGCAGCTGTCGAGCTGTGAAAATCATATCCACCGTGCTCCTGCTCTTCCTAAATCCACATTGTGATTCAGGCAGTATTGACTCGGTGGTGTTTTTAATCAGCCTCTGGAGCATAATCTTTGCCAGGACCTTACCAGCGACAGCAAGGAGCGAAATACCCCTGCTGTTGCCACAGACAGCCTTGTCACCCTTGTTTTTGTAAATGGTGACAATATTGGCGTCTCTCCATTGTTGTGGGACGTTCTCATCAGCCCAGACCTTGGTGATGTACCCGTGTAATGCTCTTGTACAGAGGTAGCCTCCTTGTTTCAGCAGCTCAGCAGGGATGTTGTCACTACCAGGGGACTTGTTGTTTTTAAGGGAACGGATAGCTGATAGGACCTCCAGGAAGGTTGGGGGCTGGTCTAGATTGTGCATAGGAGGAAGTGTAGGCAGGTCGTCAAGAACGGTGGGGTCTGCATCAGAGTCCTGATTAAGCAGGGTACCAAAATGTTCAGCCCATCTCAGCAGAATGCTATGCTGGTCCTTCAGGACTGTCAGGCCATCTGCTGTTTTCAGGGGAGTGATACAGCGGCTCATTGGGCCGGAGATCTTCTTGACAGCATTGTAAAAATTGTGCATGTCATTTTTATCGGCAAAAGACTGGATTTCGTGTGCCTTTTTAGTCCACCACTCATTCTGCATGACCCGAGTAGCCCTTTGTACTTCCCGACAAACTCTCTGCCATTGCTGCCTGGTGCTACTGGACGAGGGGTTCTCTAACGTTGCCCGATGTGCTCTGTGCATGTCCTTCAGCAAGTCATGGATGGTTTCTGAGTTTTCATCAAACCAGTCTTGGTGGTTCTTGCTCTTATAGCCGATTGTTTGGGCTGCTGCCTCATAGAGAGCCGAGCTGACAGAGTTCCACTTCTGGTCCATGGTGTTCTCAGATGAGCTCAAGGACAACTCAATCCCCCCCAGTTTCTCAGCCAGGGAGCAACGGAATTCATTCCTTGCATCAGGGTTTTCCAGGCGGGTGCAATCTAGTCGCCTCCTTCTGGGTCCTTGCAGCCGCAATGGGGGGCGCACTTGCATGTGGACCTTGGCCATGATCAGGCGGTGATCTGTCCAGCATTCTGCACCTCTCATGGCACGGGTGATGTGAACGTCTCTGATGTCACTACGCCTCACAATGACATAGTCTATCAGGTGCCAGTGTTTGGAACGAGGGTGCATCCACGAAGTCTTGTATTTAGTCTTCTGCTGGAAGATAGTGTTGGTTATGGTCAGGTTATGCTCAGAGCAGAGAGTGAGTAATCTCAACCCATTTGCGTTAACCTGGCCAACTCCATGCCTGCCAAGCACTCCACTCCATATGCTGCTGTTTTGTCCCACTCTGGCGTTAAAATCACCAAGCAAGAAAATCTTGTCATTCTTGGGGATCCGGCGAAGAGCCTCGTCCAGTGACTGGTAGAAAGAGTCCTTGGCCTCACTCTCGGATGGCAGGGTCGGTGCATATGCACTGAGAAGTGTGGCGAAGCGGTTCTTAACCAGGGGGATACGGAGGGTCATTAGTCTCTCACTAATGCCAACAGGTGTTTCAGCGAGTCTTGGTAGTAGAGTGTTTTTTATGGCTAGTCCTACACCATGCAGATGTTGTCCTCCTGACGGGTAACCTTTCCAGAAGAACGTGTAGCCCATCCCTTCCTCTGTTAGAGAACCTTCATCCAGGATTCTGGTCTCACTCAGAGCAGCAATGTCGATGTTGTAGCGACTCAGCTCAGCAGCAACCAATGCTGTTCTCCTATGAGGTCTGTCAGAGCTGCCATACGAGTCCAGGAGAGTCCTTACATTCCATGTTGCCAGTCTTAAGTTGCATGATTTCCGTGATTTCCGTCCGTAATTTTTATTTGTATTTCGACCGCGGTAATGGAACGGCCCGATAGGTGCGGTATCCTATCCAAGCGAGGTTGAGTGGACAATTTTTAGGCCACCTTTTCTAGGCCCTTCCCCAATTGGGGTGAGCAGTGTGGCCCCTAAATAGGGCTGCTCAAACGCACAGGGGTCTGCCGAAAACAGCTTCCACTCAGTCCGAGCTGTTAGCGACCTATACCCTGTGCTGCTGCCGTGCAGGGTTCTTAGCTAAGAGCTTCCAGTTCATTCGTACCTGCTCCCATCACCAGAACCCCAACGCCGCCAGACTTCAACACGATGTAAGGTCCAGGTACTTCACCATGGTCAGAAGTGGATACCTGCGCAAGGAAGTTTTTAAGTGCCATAGGGGGTGCGCACTTCCCAATAGCACTATCTTCACCACGATGAGGTAAACCCGGTGGCGTGGGTGACCCATGACGACCAGTCCCCCATCCTGGCTGCAGGAGGCTACCGGGTCCTTGGTTTTTTAAGGCCCGCCTATAGCGCACCGCCAGCGCATTGCTTTTCTGTCAGGGTGTGCTCCCTTAGCCTTTGCCTAAATAGGCTTACCCACAAGGCAGCGGGGCTATTTACCCACAAGGCAGCGGGGCTATTTACCCACAAGGCAGCGGGGCTATTTACCCACAAGGCAGCGGGGCTATTTACCCACAAGGCAGCGGGGCTATTTACCCACAAGGCAGCGGGGCTATTTACCCATAGTCGGGGCAGTGGTTGACGGGCGTCAGGGCGTGTCCACGCGACGGTGGGCCTATACGCCGCGTCTCTGGGGCCCCCTGCTGCTCCGAGATCCCCTCCAGTTTAGCCTGGGTCCTCAAGGACCCAGTTACCATGTGTGGCCACGGGGAGGCACTGCAGGAGTCTTGGTGGTGGAGAGGCTGTGTACCAGCAGGAGGAGACTTACACACTCGGCTCCTCTTTTCACCCCCCGAGGGGGGCTAGCTGGCGGCGGTAGCTGTAAGCAGAGAGTAGCAAGCAGAAAGCGGCATGCAACATGCACTATCTACAAACATCTCTATTCTACTACGCTACTGCACTAGACGCGTCACACGCACCCTGTGTTTGCACACAGCAACAGCTGATACACACACACACACACACACACACACACACACACACACACACACACACACACACACACACACACACACACACACACACACACACACACACACACACACACACACACACACACACACACACACACACACACACACACACACACACACACACACACACACACACACACACACACCTCTGCATTTAACCCATCCTAGTATTAGGAGCAGTGGGGCAGCTATTGTATATACAGCTGCCCGGGGAGCAGTGAAGGGGGGGAGGAGTCTGGTGCCTTGCTCAAGGGCACCTCTGCCCTAGTGGCGCCCCAGGTGTATTGGGGACTTGAACCGGCGACCTTCTGGTTCCCAAGCCCTATAAGTCCCAACAGACTGAGCTTTCCAGCCGCCCTTGCGTTGCCGGACTCTCGCAGCAGACGAGAGCGAGTCCGACTCCAATTGAAGACTAGATCTTTGTTCTGATGAAGGTTCCTCGTACGATATCGTTATAAACATAATCTAATAATAACAACCTTTGTTTTGATAGAGCCAGAGTCATATCACGATATCTCATCATAAAGATGAGATTTGGGGCACATTGTAGTCATCCCAGAGAGATTCTAACTGGGCCATCAACCTGCTGTTCGGTGCATCCCTTCGCTTGTCTACCGCTTGCAGTTAACGGCTATTTTAGAAAACACAGTTAAATATAGTAATAATAATAATAATAATAATAATAATTATAATAATGTAAGGGCTCACACACAATCGTGTCTGAAACACTTTAATATTAAGGAAGGCAGGACAATAAAAAAAGGAATAGAGTACCAAAACATTTTAGATGAAAATGAACAACAATAAAATAAGCTTTGGTGGAGGCTGTAAGTATAACTTCTGGAAAGGAAACTAAATATCTATATTATGATAAGACAGAATTAGAAGGAACGGTGTTTTGAGTGCCAGAGCGTTAGCGCTGCTGGCTGACAGTTACTTAACCTAAGCACTGGAACCACTTCAAACAAAAAAAGGGGCAGAAGATATCCTGGAGAAAGCAATAGCGGGTTTTAAAGCGTTCTCTACCGTGACCAGAGAGAGGTGTCAGGGGGTTCTCTGATGCTTCGGCATCGGAGGATTAATAAACAACTTTCTCACTACGGTGGTCATTAGAGGACATAAAGGGAGGGCGGCCCTGTTTGCCTTTCCCCCCCCCCCCCCTCATGGTTGGTAAACATGAAGAGACTGGGACACAATGGACCCGGAGGCCCACTGTGTGCTTGTGCACGTGCAAATAGTGCTCCTCTCTGGATTCATAACAAACAGTCAAGTGTGTTTAAGGTAAATTTCACTGGGGTCCCTAAAGAATTTCAAGACATGCTCAGAGAGAGAGAGAGAGAGAGAGCCAGACACAGACACAAACACAGAGAAAGAGAAAGAGAGACAGAGACAGAGAGAGCCAAAGCGAGCGAGAGACAGACAGACAGACAGACAGACAGACAGACAGACAGACAGAGAATGATCTTGGGAGATGGTCTTGGGAGAGGTCACATGGTCTTGGGAGAGGTCAGGGGGTGGGGGCAGAGGATGTAGACAAAGAACGAAGACCAGCCTTCCGTTTAAATAATGAAAGCCAAGCTGGGGCCGCCGCCAACAGCAGCGGCGGCCCTCCTAAAGAGCAGGAGTACCTTCTCCAACACCATCGTCAACATCTAAATCCTGAGGATCGCGTCCTCTCTATTGGTCACATACAAATCGGTGTACACACACACACACACAGACAGTGAAATGTGTTTCTCTGCATTTAACCCGTGTGTGTGTGTGTGTGTCTGCATGCCATGTGTGTGTGTGTGTGTCATGTGTGTTGTGTGTGTCATGCATGTATGCGTGCGTGTGTCATGTGTGTGTGTGTCATGTATTTTTGCATGCGTGCATGTGTCATTTGTGTGTGTGTGTGTGCCGTGTGTGTGTGTGTGTGTCAAGTGTGTGTGCGTGCGTGCGTGTGTTGTGTTTTTGCATGCGTGCATGTGTCATTTGTGTGTGTGTGTGTGCCGTGTGCGTGTGTCAAGTGTGTGCGTGCGTGCGTGTGTATTGTATGCGTGCGTGTGTCATGTATGTGTGCGTGTGTAATGTGTGTGTGCGTGTGTCATGCATGTATGTGTGCGTGCGTACGTCGTGTATGTTTGAGTGCGTGCATGTGTCATGTATGCGTGCGTGGCGCTCACCTGTGGGCGTGACGGTGACCTGGCCCATCTCACCGTGGCGCTCCACGATGCTGCGGGACTCGCCGTCCTCGTGGCTCCACTGGCGGCCCGTGCACACGTAGGCCCCCTGGTCGGCCGCCGCCGTCACCTTGGTCAGCACCAGGCGGAAGAGGCCGTCCTGGCCGGGCGCCAGCCGCAGCCCGCCGTCGGCGTAGCGCTGGGCGTAGGAGGGGCCCGTGGTCACGCCTC
>JANIIK010000458.1:0-22500 GCA_027704905.1 Muraenolepis orangiensis | reverse complement strand
AAATAGTCCTACAGTGAGAATAGATAGTAAAAATAAACACGTAGTCAGACAGACACAAGTACAAATGTAAACAGGCAAGTAAACAGCCAGACATACAAACAGACAGGTTGACAGACAGACAGGTAGACAGCAAGACATACAAACAGACAGGTTGACAGACAGACAGGTAGACAGCCAGACATACAAACAAACAGGTTGACAGACAGACAGGTAGACAGCCAGATATACAAACAGACAGGTTGACAGACAGACAGGCAGACAGGCAGGCCAGTAGACCGTAGACCGAGAGGCCAACGTGTAGTGTGTTGCTATGTGTGAAGCCAGCATGTCCTTATTCATGTGAAGGTCACACGCCATTAGAGGAAGTGGGAATCGAACCCTGAGACTTGAGGACATATGAGACAGACCGACAGACGAGAATTGGACATACAGACGAGACTTGGACATATGACACAGAGAGACAGCTGAGACTTGGACATGTGAGACAGACATACAGACGAGACTTGGACATATGAGACAGACATACAGACGAGACTTGGACATATGAGACAGACATACAGACGAGACTTGGACATATGAGACAGACATACAGATGAGACTTTGACATATGAGACAGACATACAGACGAGACTTGGACATATGAGACAGACATACAGACGAGACTTGGACATATGAGACAGACATACAGACGAGACTTGGACATATGAGACAGACATACAGACCAGACTTGGACATATGAGACAGACATACAGACGAGACTTGGACATATGAGACAGACATACAGACGAGACTTGGACATATGAGACAGACATACAGACGAGACTTGGACATACGAGACTTGGACATACAGACGAGACTTGGACATGTGAGACAGACATACAGACGAGACTTGGACATACAGACGAGACTTGAACATATGAGACAGACAGCTGAGACTTGGACATATGCAAAGACAGACAGACTAGACTGTGATACATGAGACAGACAGACAGACGAGACTTGGACATATGAGACAGGCAGAAGAGCATGTCAGGCATGTGAGACAAGCAGAAGGCCAACAGACGAGACTTGGACATATCAGACGAGACTTGGACATATCAGACGAGACTTGGACATATCAGACAGACAGACAGACAGACAGACAGACAGAGAGAGCTGCTCTGACGACACACACCTGCCCTGTGTGTCCTTCTAGATGATGCGGTGGAGAAGGAGAACGTAGTCGCGTGATATCCGGCGCACACACGGCAGTCGATGGCCTGCATAAGAAGACTTCTGTGTCTTTCTCTCTCCAGCGGAGAAGCCCTCAGGAGGGGGAGGGGGAGGGGGGAGGGGAGGGGAGGGGGGAGACGGCGGCTGGTCTGATAAAGGAACAAGTGTGCCGTTTCACAGTGAAGCGCTCGGGGGGGGGGGAACAGACGCGCTTGTCGGCGGTGCGCTAGCAGACGCTGCGCTATCGGTTACGCTTCGTCGTGCACAAGTCTGTGTTTCTTTCACTTTTTTCCCGCTGAAGCCTTGCCATTGGCCGGCGTTGCCCGGGCACGGCTAAAACGGTCCGATGAGCCAAGCCACCCAAGCTAAAACGTGGACCCGCTTCCCGATTGGCCAACTCGGAGTGTGTATGGTTGGTCAGTGGCTGGTTTTAAGCAGAGCACACCTGTGCAGCCTCACCACACACACACACACACACACCTACCTTTTAACCTGTGGGCCTTGTAAATGAAGGCCCACGGTTAAACCAGCCACGAGAGAGAGAGAGCATGTTCCATCTGCTCTGTTCACCTTTATTCAAACTCTTGCCATAAACCGGATTCCTCATCACCCGCGTCCTCAAGGAGCCATTTTAGTGGCTTATGGCTACTGCTTCACTGGCGCCAGCGAGTTTGAATCATGGTGAACAGAGCAGATGGAACATGCTAGAGCGGTTCTCCTCAAGTGTGTGTGTGTGTGTGTGTGTGTGTGTGTGTGTGTGTTGGTTGTGGCTGCTCAAACCTGTGGGCCCTTGATTACTAAGGACCCACAGGTTTGCAGCCTCACCCAGCCATAGAATAATCAGTCTGACTCAGGGCCAGGTGAGGCTGCTTCAACCACACACACACACACACACACACACACACACACACACACACACACACACACACACACACACACACACACACACACACACACACACACACACACACACACATTACGCCCCAACTTTGCCCTCACCCACGTTGTGAAGACTCCATGTAAGCAGGAGCTCTGGACAATTTTTGACCTCAAACCCCATTGGTTCGTGTCTGGATCTCAAATCCCATTGGCTGTTAGCGGCACACTCGCCTCAGTGGCCTCTTAATAGGCCGGCCCCATGATATCTTTACCCTCCCGACTTAAGGGGTTTGACACTGTAGTGTGTGTGTGTGTGTGTGTGTGTGTGTGTGTGTGTGTGTGTGTGTGTGTGTGTGTGTGTGTGTGTGTGTGTGTGTGTGTGTGTGTGTGTGTGTACACACGTTTGTTTGTTTACAAGGTCCTGATAGGAGAGACCTTAGCAACTACAGACATTGGAGCATATCGCATATCCCTGCAGCACACACACACACACACACACACACACACACACACACACA
Organism: Muraenolepis orangiensis; assembly: GCA_027704905.1. Classification (NCBI taxonomy): domain Eukaryota; kingdom Metazoa; phylum Chordata; class Actinopteri; order Gadiformes; family Muraenolepididae; genus Muraenolepis; species Muraenolepis orangiensis. Next base: position 19,891 of record JANIIK010000458.1, on the reverse strand, counting down.
CACACACACACACACACACACACACACACACACACACACACACACACACACACACACACACACACACACACACACACACACACACGGGAGGTGTGTGAGGTTGGAGGAGTGTGCGTGAGAGTCGACCTGTGTGTGTGTGTGAGGGTGGAGGTGTGTGTGTGTGTGTGTGAGGGTGGAGGTGTGTGTGTGTGTGTGTGTGTGTGTGTGTGTGTGTGTGTGTGTGTGTGTGTGTGTGTGTGTGTGTGTGTGTGTGTGTGTGTGTGTGTGTGTGTGTGTGTGTGTGTGTGTGTGTGTGAGAAGACTGTTAGGGTGTACTTTAAACCTTAAAGTATTCCTCAGTATTACTAAGTACACGGTAAAAACAGATTGTTTTGCATTGAGGCCTTTCGTCAAGCTAGCTGGATGGATGGATGGGAAAAACACTTTCATTTTCGGCAACCACATAGCACAGAAAGAGATAAAAACCAACAGCCACCTTCTGGTCCTCGGCAACAAACCGGATATGGGTTTAAAACCAGGTAGCGCTGGCAGCCAGCCAGCTAGCTCACCAAGCTTCTGTTGGCGGCAGTATGCTACCGTTTTAATGAGCCGTGTGAAACAATACCAAAATACGCCACCACTTTCTCCCCCCACAGGAGGAAAAATAAATAAAACGTTCTCCTCCATGCCCACACTATGGCAAGCGTGATGAACGGCAAACCCAACCGGCGAACCTTTTAAAATGTATCTCCTAGGAGTGCCGAGTGATGGTGAACACAACATGAGGGCCAACATCGACCAAACCCTTAGCTCTCGAAAGGCTTAAGAAATTAAATGAATAAGTAAACAGACACTGGATGATGCCCACTACTGGGGTCCAATGACATTCTACCTGAGATGGTCCTGATAGGCTGTGGTAATATGAATTGTTATTATTAAATGCGGTCTCTCTCTCTCTCTCTCTCTCTCTCTCTCTCTCTCTCTCTCTCTCTCTCTCTCTCTCTCTCTCTCTCTCTCTCTCTCCTCTCTCTCTCTCTCTCTCTCTCTCTCCCCATCTGCTGTCACCCACGCATGGGACTGGCAAGCAGTGTGCGTATACAGTATGTGTGTGCGTGTCACCCTATTAGCGTGCCATAAGTGTGTGGATATTTAAAAGGTACAGTTGGGATCTCCATTTGTGGAGATATCGGGACGTTTTCCTTCTGATCAGTGATCAGACCGTCACGAAGGAACATGTAAAGCGTATTGATCAGAGCCACTAGTTGGAGACTAGAGTTGGCAAGCCAATTATTTTTATATACTGTACACACACACACGCACGCACGCACGCACACGTTATAGACCTGTTGCATCCGGATTTCTATCCGGATATGCGCCCAAAATCGAATCAACTGTTCCTTGGCCCATAAGTAATGTCACCACCAAGTTTTATCCAATTATGTACATAACTTTTGTTAAGTTATCTTGCTAACCTACAAACAAACAAACAAACGGCAAAAACATAACCTTCGCCCCATCTTCGATAGCCCTGGGTTATAAAATACGACCTGGACAACAACGCTTATTCGGCAAAACAAAGCAGCACTCATCTCCTAAAGACTAAGACAACTAAAACGGGAAAAAACCCTTTGGTTGTTGTTGCTGCCGCCACCGCCGCCTCCTCCTCCGCCTCCTCCTCCTCACCCTTGAGCTGCACAGCGGCCTTGTAGTTCCCCATGATGACCGAGTCGGTGCTGGGTGTGTTGCAGGAGTAGATCCCCGAGTCCCCGGGCCGGGCCTCGCCCACCCGCAGCTCCAACACGTTGTCCTCCAGCCGGGCCACCGAGATGTCCCCCGCCGCGACACGGGGGCTCAGCGACGGGTCGGTGTAGCGGTTGTCGAAGGTGGAGATGATGTCCACCGGGCTTCCCCCCTTCTGTGGCTTCATGGTCCACTCAAAGTCCTGGTTGGATAAGTTGGATAAGCAGAGGGGGGATGTGAAGTGGAGGAAGAGGAGAGGAGGTGGGATGGGAGGAGAGGAGGGAGAGGGATGGAGGAGAAGAGGGGTGGGGGGGGAGGATAAGCAAGGGGGATAGGAGGTGGAGGAGGTGGGATGGGAGGAGAGAGAGGGATGGAGGAGAAGAGGGGTGGGGGGGGAGGATAAGCAGGGGGGATTGGAGGTGGAGGGAGAGGAGAGGAGGTGGGATGGGAGGAGAGGAGGGGGAGGAGAAGATGGGGGGAGGATAAGCAGGGGGGATGGGAGGTGGAGGGAGAGGAGAGAAGGCGGAGGGAGAGGAGAGAAGGTGGAGGGAGAGGAGGGAGAGGGATGGAGGAGGGAGAGGAGAGGAGAGGAGGTGGAGGGAGAGGAAGGGGAGGATGAGAGGATGTGGAAGGGCGAGTGCTCATAACAAATGCAAAAATTCCAGAAAAAGAGAGAGTGCGAGTGTGTGAGTGTGAGTGTGAGTGTGCCCACCTGCTCGCTGGGACCCTCGTAATCCTTGACGGTGCATTTGATGGAGAAGGGCTGGCCCTCCACCCGGATCAGAGGACCGGTGGAGACGGTCACCACCCGGGCCGAACACACACCTAAACACACACAGTTAAACATCTGTATTCTACTACACACACATCTTTATAGCATTCTACACAGACAGTTTATACAACTCGAGTATACATACATTCGTCACACACACACACAAGACCAGAGAGATGAAGAGGAATAGTGAGCAGTATTCAAATCTCTTTCCCTGTGCATTATAATTCATGTGGCTATTCAATATTACTTTATATGTTAAATCATTCATTCCAGAGTGAGAACATGACAAGGAGAACAGCAAAGAGATCGATCTCTCTCTCTCTCTCTCTACTAAACCCATGTAACTGAAAGTCCCTCCCGCTCTCACCACTAAACCCATGTAACTGAAAGTCCCTCCCACTCTCACCACTAATCCCATGTAACTGAAAGTCCCTCCCTCTCATTTAGTCTCTCTCTCTGGACTGTGCTGTGTTATTGTCAAAGTCTCTCTCTCTCTCTCTCTCTCTCTCTCTCTCTCTCTCTCTCTCTCTCTCTAGCAAGGAATATATGAGGATTAAGGAGTTCAACTACATCACAAGCACCTTTTAACTTTTCACAGCACATAATACAATATTTGGATGACATTTTGAAGGGGGTGTGCATACTAGCTTCTTGAATTTGCTGTACGGGGTGATATTTTTACTTTGCGCAAACCACAAACTGAATCCTAGCCTTGCAAGGTTCACCAGGTTTTCCATGGGAAAGTTTGAGAACCGGTAAAACCAGTACATTATCATCATCATCATCATCAAACCGAAGATTTAACCAGCCAATCGGCATGCAGAGGCTTAGTTACATCAATTAAAGTCTTGTTTAATTGCAGGTGGAGCAGTTGGGGGGGGGAGACCAACTCCCCCGATGAGCTCAAGCCAACCAACTGGTAGCTTTTACCCACTAGGATGGAGGTAATGGTTATGTTTAGGAACGCATTTTAAAACAGTCAAGTTGAGATTGAGAAGTTGAGGTTTAAAAAAAAAAATAATTAAAAAAATGTTTCTATGTTTTTTTAAATTATTCGATTTTTTCCGCATCGGAATCGGAACCGGACTGGCCTTTAAAAGGCCAGATCGGGTATCGGAGCACGGAGATTGAGTGTTACGTTTAGAATTTTGTTTTTGTATTAAAATAAATCATTTCATACAAAATCAAATGTCACCATCGTAAACCTTAACTTTACATAGTCGTTAAACAACGGCACGCCGTGCAAAACAGTGACACAAACCGTTCGTTGCCTGAATAAACGTCACTCACTTGTCGATCACTTCACCTAGGCTAGGTCTGCTTTTGGAGGTACTTTTAAACTACAGTTTAATGTGGTATTTTGCAACGCTTGCAAATTGTAAATTGTAAATCGGTATCGGATCAGCCGATGCTGATCAACGTTCATGGATTGGAGTCGGTATCGGGGAGTGAAAATTTTTTTGCGAGGTTAAGATATAAAGTTGAAAATGGTTAAACGTGTACTATGGAACTTTTCTATTGCGGGTCTAATAAATGATATCTGAACTAGAAAGTTTCTCAATGGTAAAAACATCTTGGGAATCAAATTGTTCAAATCAGGTAAATGTTTGCTCAGAATGAAACGATTCACAGAGTTTAGCTATACAAAGCTAAGTAAGCTATCTACATAAAAACGTTTGTTGAGTTTAGGCATAAAGTAAGAAATGGGTCAAGTTTGGATAATGTTTAAAAAAAAAAGTATAAAAGTACAAAATGTTACCGTCACAATGCATTTGGGATGACGTCATCACAACTTTGTTTAAAAAAAATTAAAAAAAGGTTGAGGTTTGACTATTTTATTGAATAAACATTTTTTTTTAAATGAGCCGACCGGGTTAAAAGGGTTCAGTCACGAGTGTTTTGACAGCACTGAGGCGGCTGAGGGGAGAAGCAGGCGTGTGGGAGCATGCACGAAGACACGGTAGGTGCGTACGTCGCGAGTCCACTGGCGCTCAACATCATTCCATTCCACCAGTTCTCAAAACTACTACTTTTTTTTCTCTCAGTTCTCAGAACGTATGTGACGCGATTTGTTTTTCCCCCGACTTGGGTATCGTTCAAGTTAGTTAGGTCAAGTCGTTTTGTCACCTTTAAAACATTTGAAAATAAAAAAAGGAGAATTCTTCACTACCATTTAAAAAAGGGAAAATATGTATTTTTAGATGACAGCATATGTATTTTCTTAGACAGCTGTTCCCTAAAGTGGGGTACATGTACTCTCCAGGAGTTACGCTCAGAGTAACGTCAGGTCTAGCCAACAAGATATCTGACACACACACACACACACACACACACACAGTGGCTGCAAGAGTATATATTTAGACATTTCTTCAGATTTGTAATACTTTATTGTAACTCTTCCAGAGACGTCACTCATATTGTGTTTTGAGCTGATGTGCAAATCACTTGTTTGAAATATGAGCAGGCTTTCTCTTTACGAGGCTGAATAAAGAGCTAAATAGTTCATAACACTGTCTTGTCTTCATGTGTAACATCAGATGAGAGGTAGAGGGGGTACACAGCAGGAGGTCCCATGTCTGAGGGGGTACTGGACCTTAACACATGTGGGAACCACTGTAGAGGAAATGGCTTTCTGATTTATGATAAGACGACATTGATTTACGTTGAGGCTTTATAATGAACTGAGAGCATGAGACACGGAGGCTGTTTTGTCACACATCGCTGCAGAGCATTCCTCGCCTCACAACACTCTGCTGCACTTTGACCCCGACACACACACACACACACACACACACACACACACACACACACACACACACACACACACACACACACACACACACACACACACACACACACACACACACACACACACACACATCCCATTGGATCCCATTGTCTTGAGACAATGGGCCAATGAGAACCAAGGGTGAAGGTTAACCCTTGGTTGTCGTTGGTTCACCAGGACCAATGAGAACCCAGGGTGAAGGTAGTGATCGCAGTATCAGATCACAGAGTTCACAGATTGTCTGGGTAGATTAGCCCAATTACAAGACTTTTCTTACGGCCTGCGACCACCTTAACAGTTGGTTCAGTCCAGTCTGTCAATAGATTTGCATTCTCCACTTTTAAGTCTTTATAGCCAGCCAGCTAGCCAGCCAGCCAGCTAGCTAGCTACCTGGCCTATAAGACGGCGCTCCGGGTGCAGACTCTGTGACCAATTGGCTGGCGCTCAGCGTACATTATCACCACGCATTAGTCCCGCTCGGCAGAGTTACAGCCAAGTCCGTACGTCCGTCCCCCGTGGCAGAGTTACTGCCACACGAGAACACAATCCAGATAGGTCAACAGGGGGGGGGGTAATTCCTGAAGAGGGAGGGGGGGGGGATCTCTCTCTAGACACTAACACTTTCCCCATTTGCCATCATATTCTCTCTGCTACAGCTGTGGAGTAGTGCTGTACTTGTTCCGTACTTGCGTCGTCAGCATTTGAAATGAAACAGCTGTAACAAAAACTTTGACCGTTTCGTCTCTTAGCGGGGGGTTAGCAACCAAGCAGCGCTCATTAGCGAAAGTGTTTATTTCTTCTGTTTATTTATTATTATTATTTTTTTAAACCAATTCCAAGTCAAGCAAACAAAGCGAAACCGTAATTACAACATGTGTTCATGACAACATGGCTAGCGTGTCGCTGTAGGTACGATTTAAAAGCCTTTGTGGGTAATTTGTTAGAAAAATGTCGTCGCCATCCGTCAGCTATTAGTGAGTGAAATGCACTCTGGTTGACTGCGCAATTAGCCTCTGTGAGCTCATTTCGATTTTTGCTCTCTTTTTTCCGTTTACCTAACTACGCACAGCCTCTCGTCAACGCAGTTTGTTGTACGTAGCGCAAGGAAATCGGAAAATCAACAAAATGAGCAGTCAGCGGCACCAACCATGAACAATATTAATATTAATAATACAGCTATAGCACAACACAACCCTCTCACTGCCTGGAGAGACGCGACGCCACACACACAACACAACGATGCCCTTCTCTCGTGTCGCCCGCAGCTCCACCAGTGGGTGGAGCTGCGGGCAGCGTGCAAGCGTGTCGCCTGCTTCCACGCTGCCCGCAGCTCCACCAGTGGGTGCCCGCAGCTCCACCAGTGGGTGGAGCTGCGGGCAGCGTGCAAGCAGGCGACACTTTTTTCATGAATCATAAACTCTAAATATAATTTAATTTCACTTATTTTACACCTTTGAAAAAAATGGAATTTATTTGGTCATCATATCAGTATTTTAGAGAGCTCCCCCCAAATTTCACAAACCATGTTCCCAGGGGAGCTCATGTCACCCCTGCTCCCCTCCAGTTCGCACCCTGGCTGCTATAGCAGTCTATTAGCAGGGGTTCCCAAACGCCGGGCCGCGGACCGGTACCGGGCCGTGGAGGTGTTACTGCCGGGCGGCGAAACAGCTGTGTGTTTATCATCATATTTGACTCAAATAATTTGAGTATAGGTGAACGGCGGGCGGTACAATCTATATATAGAGATGATATATATAGTATAATCTATATATATAGGTTATATATGTGTGTTTAACATATATATGTGTTGAACATTTCACTGTACGTTAATCTTCAACTGTTGATAGAACTGCATATCCCTGCTCACTGCCTGCTGTGTATAGATTTAGAAACATGTATCCTGTTTCTCATAATTGCAAGTAACCTTCTAACTGTTGTTATACCTAGTAGACGGTCTTTTAACCACTGTAAACTGTAAACTATAGGTTACCATGCACTTTTACTGCAACATTTGCACTCTGGTTTAGATGCCAATATAGTTCAGCTGTACTGTACTTGTGCTGCTGGGCAAGGACAACACATTTGGATCTCATCGAATCTAATACATGTGACACATACATATATTTATATATATATATATATATATATATATATATATATATATTTATATATATATATATATGTATATATCCCACTCATTTAAGTTGGTGTGAATGAGTGAGTTAACACACGGGACTCTCTCACAGAAGAGAGAGAGACTCTTAGTGAATCAGGATCCAGGGAGAACCACAGAAAGAACGTTTATCAAAAACGACCCAAACAACCTGCCCTGAATCAACACGAACACCCCCCCCCCACCCCTGTGTGTGGTGTAGGGGGAACTTCTGAAGACTTCTCATTTTACACACACACACACACACACACACACACACACACACACACACACACACACCACACACACACACACACACACACACACACACACACACACACACACACACACACACACACACACACACACACACACACACACACACACACACACACACACACACACACACACACAGGTTACTCTTACCGAACGTTAAAACTCCCAACAGCACCGGGAACGTCAAAGTATCCATCTCGACCTCTCTACCCGGTCCGGTCCGGAGCGCGTTGCTTACTTACTCCCCCCCCCCCCACACACACACACACACACACACACACACACACACACACACACACACACACACACACACACACACACACACACACACACACACACACACACACACACAGACAGACTTCCAATCCCAACACACACACACACACCAGACACACACACAACGCGGCGCTCGCTCGCTCCCGGCCGGCCGGCACTCAAGCGGGACACACACACACTTCCAATCCCAACACACACACACACTTGCGAGGCAACTTTCCGCTTCCCAACCAACCAACTCAAAAGCCACCGGCGGTATAAGCCTGCACCGACTCCCCGGTATATATAATATAATATACAAATAAAAAAGATAAAGATAGATCCCCCCCGCCGTTCAGAATAATAATCCTAATCCGGTCAATCCAGGCATGCGGCGGCGGCGGTCCGGTGGTCGTTGGGAGATGATGATGATGAAGAAGCGCCGGGTGTGTGAGCGTGCAGGTGATTCCTCCCGATCCTCATCATCACCATCGAAACGACGTTTCGCTTATGGATGGAGTCTTATAACCGGGAGAGAGAGGGCGAGAGAGAGAGAGAGAGAGAGAGAGAGAGAGAGAGAGAGAGAGAGAGAGAGAGAGAGAGAGAGAGAGAGAGAGAGAGAGAGAGAGAGGGCGAGAGAGAGAGAGAGAGAGAGAGGGCGAGAGAGGGGGAGAGAGGGAGGAGGCGGGCCAGCCTCTCCGTAAATGCTGATCCGTGCATTAATAGCAACAGCACAGACATAGGCCTATTATAAAGAGAACATCTGTTGCAGACGGGGTGGTGCCACAGGTCTACATTTACATGAAACGTCCCGATGGATCATGTTCATGTCAACAGATCGAGCATGTATGGGCTACGCAAACTTCAATCAACTTGATAATAAATAATCCACGGACCACCAATGTAACGTTTGACTGTTTAATTAAATCAACTTAAAATGACTCAAAAACAGGCTGCATTGTTTCACATGCAGGGGTGCAAACTCATCATGGATAAAAAAGGTGACAAGGTTCGAACCCCCTAGGGGGGTCAGCTCCCCCGGAAGATTTTTTTGAATTATCAGCTTTAAAATGTGGATTTACAGGCAATTTTAGCAATCAGAACAACAAAACAAGCAGTGGTAATAAGAAGAAAAACACAGAATTTCCATTTACAATGCATTTATTTTGTAGAGCCGTACCACTATCTAACACAATTTGCAACTATAGAGTTGAGTCATATCACAGGTGCTAACTTTTTTAGCGCCAGAAACAGAAAGGGAAATTCTTCTTTCTGCCAAGAATTCACTTTTTCATTTAAGAAAGGGGAGCATTTTAAACCTCTGCACTGAAACACAACAATATTAAGAGTGAGAAGACAAAGTGGTCTTGCAATGAGTGTCAGGAGGAATAATTCAATGTGTTGCAGAAAATATCATTAACACGCATCAGTGGACGGTGTAAACTCAGTTAGCGGTAGCCTTTTTTCAACACTATAATTGTCTAATTTAGCCAATTTTACAGAGAACATCAGCAGCACACTTTACTGCTTGTGCTCTACTTTGAAAGAGTGCCATGTCCTCTCTGAGAGGAATCAGCATTAACGTGACTGCACAATCTGTTGAATCGTTGCTTCATGAAATAATAGAAAAACAGGCCTTGCACATGTTGGATTGGGACTGAAATGTGACCGATGGTGCCCTTCACAGCTTGCAGCAACACAATAATAATTTCCCTCTGTCTGGGTCAAAATGTCTCGGTAACATTCACTTCCTCACACGTACTTCTCATTTCAAGGGTAAAGACAGTTTTACTATTCTGTAAAAGTAAAGAGAAAGGCAGAAGACAGTGACTCTGACACTTCTTGCGGCACACCTTCCTTTTTCATCGAGATGATTTCTAAAGGGAAAATAGAAACAATTTCTTAGCAGCAGTTCCCCGTTCCCAGTTCGAACATTTAGAAAACGTATGAGAAAGTCTCTGTACTACACTGTAAACCCGAATAAGTTAGCAGAACTCAAAAATTTTGAGTTTATCAACTCAAAAATCTCAAGTTCTCAGTAGTTTTGAGTTCTCAGAACTCAAAAGTTTTGAGTTCTCAGAACTCAAAACTTTTGAGTACTGAGAACTTGAGATTTTTGAGTTGATAAACTCAAAAATGTTGAGGCAATTGATTGCCTCAAAATTTTTGAGGCATTTTTGAGTTTTTGAGACTTGAACAATGTAGCCTGTTTTTGAGTCATTTTAAGTTGATTTAATTAAATAGTCAAACGTTACATTGGTGGTCCGTGGATTATTTATTATCAAGTTGATTGAAGTTTGCGTAGCCCATACATGCTCGATCTGTTGACATGAACATGATCCATCGGGACGTTTCATGTAAATGTAGACCTGTGGCACCACCCCGTGTGCAACAGATGTTCTCTTTATAATCTGTCTGTGCTGTTGCTATTAATGCACGGATAAGCATTTACCCCCCCACGGCAAAACAAAAAATCCCGGCTCCCCCGGAGACCGTGGTATAGTTCGCACACTGATAGCAGCAATACACTGTAGACCGCTATAGCTGCAAAAAAAATAAAAGATCGGTGATCGGTGATCGGTGGGGCAGATATTTCTCATTGTGATCGGTGATCGGTGGCAAAAAACGTGATCGTCCCATCCCTAAACACGACCATTACTGAACCCCGCGCCCTGGCTGAGGAGGCTGACCGTTTTTTCCTGGCGACCCAGCAGCCCGGTGCAGATGTGCTAGCTGCAACGCTCAGTGCTCCCTCGCCGGTTAGGAGGGCTTGGGAGGAGCAGACCGCGGCGGTTCCAGGCCGGCGTGGGGACGCGGGGGAATGTTTTTACCACGCGCGGTTCGGGGCCAAGGCGAAGAAGTGCATCGCTCCCTGCAGCTACAGGCCTCAGGGAAACGAGAGGGCCCGCGCTCGGTAGTGGCCCTGAGCGTTGGCAGCACGAGCAGGCTGCTCTTCGTTAGCGACAGTGTCTCGGGAAGCCGGTTTCTCTGTGACACGGGCGCTCAGCGGAGCGTGTTTCCTGCGTCGAGGGAGGACGTCGCTCGAGGGGGGCACGGACCGCAGTTGACGACAGCTAATGGCAGCCCCATCCGCACTTATGGCGTGAGGCCGATGTGTTTATGTGTTGGGGGGCAGCGGTTCAACTGGGATTTTGTCATAGCAGACATTTCTTTTCCCCTCCTCGGGGCAGATTTTTTATGGACGTGGGAAACAAACGCTTGGTTGATGCCTTGACGTTTTCCTCCCTTGTGTGTACGCTTGGCAAAGCAGCGTACAACGGGCTGTCAGGTTCGCTGTCTGGTATGGACAAGTACCTCAGGTTGTTGGCCGAGTTCCCGGACCTGACGGAGCCCACTTTCTCTGCGCCCACCACCAAGCATGGGGTGGAGCACCACGTCACCACTGAGGGACCCCCGGTCTACGCCAGGGCCCGGCGGTTGAACCCTTCTAAACTCGCAGTAGCGAAGGCAGAGTTCTCAACCATGGAACGCCTGGGTATCATCCGCCGGTCTGACAGTCCTTGGGCGTCTCCTCTGCACATCGTCCCCAAGCCTAATGGCGGTTGGCGCCCGTGTGGGGACTACCGCCGCCTCAACGACGCTACGACACCGGACCACTACCCGGTGCCGCACATTCAGGACTTTTCGGTGCACCTGGCGGGTAGGCTGGTGTTTTCTAAGGTGGACCTAGTGCGTGGATACCACCAGGTGCCCATGCATCCCCTGGACATTCCCAAAACGGCGGTGATAACGCCATTTGGGTTGTTTGAGTTCCTGCGGATGCCTTTTGGGCTCAAGAACGCCGCGCAAACATTCCAGCGCCTGATGGATTCGGTGCTGCGGGACTTACCGTTTGTGTTTGTCTACCTTGACGACATACTCGTCGCCAGCACTTCTGAGGAGGAACACCTGTCTCACCTCCGGGCCCTTTTTACGAGGCTCAGCCAGCACGGGTTGATAATCAACCCTGCAAAGTGTCTGTTCGGGGTGTTTGGCATTGACTTCCTTGGGCACCGCGTCACCAAATGCGGAGCATCACCCCTGCCGGCGAAGGTTGAGGCTGTTGCGGCGTTTCCCCGCCCGCACACGGCCCGGTCACTCCGTGGGTTCCTAGGGATGGTGACCTTCTACCACCGTTTCATCGCCCGGGCCGCCCACATGCGGCCGCTGTATGAGGCATTGAAAGGTAAGGCCCCCATCCAGGAGATCGAATGGACGATGGAGGCTGAGGTTGCCTTTATGGAGGTCAAGACCGCGCTGGCTCAGGCGGCCTTGCTGGCGCATCCGTCGCCCACGGCCCCCATCTCCATTACCACCGATGCATCGGACTACGCCGTCGGTGCGGTGCATGAGCAGTGGGTGGACGGCGCCTGGCAACCACTTGCCTTTTTCAGCCGCCAGCTAACGCCCAGGGAACGCAGGTTCAGCGCTTTTGACCGGGAGCTCCTTGGACTCTGGCTAGCCCGTGCGGCACTTCCGATTTTTGCTGGAAGGCCGTGAATTTACGGCGTTCGTTGACCACAAGCCGCTCACGTTGCCATGTCCAAGGTGGCGGAGCCTTGGTCTGCTCGCCAGCAACGACAGCTTTCCTACATCTCGGAGTTCACCACGGACATCCAGCACGTGGCTGGTAAGTCAAACCTGATCGCAGATTGCCTCTCCAGGGTCGTCATCGGAGCCGTCCAGTTGGGCCTCGACTATACCCGCATGGCAATGGACCAGGTCACGGACCCCAGCGTCCAGGCCTTGAAGGGGGCTGATGTGGGGCTGCGCCTGGAGGATGTGGTTTTCGGCGACGCAGGCGTTGCTCTCCTGTGTGACGTCTCCATGGGCCAGCCGCGCCCGGTCGTTCCCACCAGCTGGAGGCGTTCCGTGTTCGAGGCGGTGCACAACCTGTCAAACCCCGGCGGGAAGCCTTCGGTGCGGATGGTGGCCGCGAAATTCGTCTGCCGGGGGCTCAAAAAGGACGTGAGGGCTTGGGCCGGCACGTGTGTGGCTTGCCAGCGTGCTAAGGTGCACCGCCACACGAAGGCCCCCCTGGAGAAATTCCTGGTGCCTGAGAGGAGGTTTGACCACGTCAACATCGATCTGGTTGGTCCATTACCCTCCTCCCAGGGTTTTTCCTACCTCCTAACTATATATATAGAGCTGTATGTGTGTGTGTGTATATACGGTATATATATATAGAGAGAGAGAGAGCTGTATATGTATCTATCTATCTATATAGAGCTGTGTATATATATATATATATAGAGCTGTATCTATCTATGTAGAGCTGTATATATGTATAGAGCTGTATGTGTCGCCAGTAGGGATGGGATTTGTGGATGTTAAATGAGGATGCATTATATATACTGTATGCATATGTAGTTAAACGGAAGTGGGGACAAATGTGTGTTTCCATTCATATAAAGGGTTAGCCTGTCAGGTGGGAGGAGATTTGTGTTTTCCGCAGCTGGTGTGAATCAGCTGGATGAGGGCAGCGTGATTGGCTGCTGCCTGCCGAGCCTTCCAGGGAGCTACGTGGATTGGCCGGGGGTTGGTTAAAGCGAGGAGCCGGGACTGTTACCAGGAGGGCCGGGAGAACGGAAAAGGGGAAGCTACGAGGCGAGGAGAGGACGGGAAGCAAGGCTCTGGACGGATCTACGAGGAAGCGACTGTGGAAGTTCTGCTACGCTGCGGGGTGCTGTACGGCTGCCAGCCGCTGATCGACAGGTCGGTTGAAGGCAGAATTGCGACGCACTCAAATTCCTGGTGAATTGCTACGTACCCAAGTTCCTGATCATTGTAACGTCCTCAAATTCCTGTCTGTCGCACCGCGCGCTGGTTCCTATCAGGGGCAGTGCGCTTAAGGAAGGGTGAGCGAGATAACTTTTAACTCCTCTCGGTCTGAGGTGTTCCTGACCGAGAGCGGACCCATAACTATTTTAACTCGGGCCATGTCTTGGCAGGCTGTCACTGGTTAAGTGAACAGGGAAAGTATGGCGTGCAACTAGTGCCACTCGTTGTCATTTGCCCACCAGTGCCAGTGACTGTTCCCTCTTTTCTCCTGAGCGGCCAGTGAGTGGGAGAGCATGTTCATGGTGTGATGTGTGCAGTGATTCCATCAATAGAAGTGCCCCGTGTTTGCAGTGATTCCATCAATAGAAGTGCCCCGTGTTTGCAGTGATTCCATCAATAGAAGTGCCCCGTGTTTGCAGTGATTCCATCAATGGAAGTGCCCCGTGTTTGCAGTGATTCCATCAATAGAAGTGCCCCGTGTTTGCAGTGATTCCATCAATAGAAGTGCCATGTGTTTGCAGTGATTCCATCAATAGAAGTACCATGTGTTTGCAGTGATTCCATCAATAGAAGTGCCATGTGTTTGCAGTGATTCCATCAATAGAAGTGCCATGTGTTTGCAGTGATTCCATCAATAGAAGTGCCCCGTGTTTGCAGTGATTCCATCAATAGAAGTGCCCCGTGTTTGCAGTGATTCCATCAATAGAAGTGCCCCGTGTTTGCAGTGATTCCATCAATAGAAGTGCCCCGTGGTTGCAGTGATTCCATCATTAGAAGTGCTCTGTGTTTGCGTTGGTTAGTTTGCTGTTAATTGTACCATTGATAGTCCCTCCGGCCAGCAGGGGGGTGGGGTAGAGCAGTAACCGCCTGAATGACGGGGTGGTCGATAGGCACGACATTACTTGGCCCTGTGTAACATTTCCATGTGAGAAGCTTGACTGATATGGTCCCTTACTATTAACTTAATTTATAATAAAGATTATTTTGTTACCTGATATCTGCCTGCTCTGTGTGTGTGTGTTAATTGGGGGATTAAAATAACTGGGTGCCAGCAAGTGGGCCATTACCTAGAGGGCTCACTCGCGACATATGTATATATAGAGCTGTGTGTGTGTATATAGATATATATATAGAGCTTTCTAGGTATTAATTATAGGTATATATACCTATCATTTTCACTGTGCTGTGCAATGACATAATAACTTTTAATCTAATCATAATATATACCTATAATTTTCTGTGCAATGACATAATAACTTTATCTAATCTATAGATATATATAACTACTAAACAATACTATACTATAAACAACACTATATACTATGTATTATATACTATAAACCAGCACTATGCTATAAACAACACTATAACAATACTGTATACAATAAAAATAACAAAGTGACTAGATGTACATGTGAAGTAGATGTACATGTACGTTAAGGAGCTGGTAGGCGGTTAGACATCTAGCTCAAGGATGCCGACACGTAGATATGGTGGACATTGGGAATCGAACCCAGTAGCTTTTTGTGGCAGGGAGTTTCTATTCTGTCTCTCTCCGCTGGTCTCTAGCGAGTCTTTACCTGCTGCTGGTCTCTTCCAGGTCTCCTCTCTCCACACCTCCCTGGTGCGCTGGACGGTGGACCTGCTGATCCTTATGGTACCTGACCCTGAACCAGGACCCTCAGGACCTTTCCCTCACTGAGGTCAGGGGTCTGGACCACCTGGAGCCAGACGCCAGAGCCCTGGTCCAGAGACTAGACTACGCTCTTACACTGTATCATAACTCCCTTCCTCTACCTATAGTTTACATATTCATAGTTGACATATTCATAGTTTACATATTCATAGTTGACATATTCAGTCATGTACATTTTTACTGTACTTGCTGTATATATATATAATCTTATATAATCTTATATCTTATATAATATATATATAATATATAATCTTCAACTGCTGATATAACTACACACCCCTGCTCACTACCTGTTTATACGTTTCTACACATTCCTCATACCTACTCTATAAGTTATTTTATACCTGTTTTTAGTAGTAGTTTTTTAGTAAACAGTTTTTACATTTTATTCAACAACTGTACATTATATATTACCAAGCACTTTACTGCAACATTTGCGCTCTGGTTAGATGCCAAATTATTGTCGCTGTACTCTACTATGTACAGCGACAATACATTTAAATATACATTTTAATCTAATATAATCTAAACTAATCTAGAGCACCTATTCCCGTGCATCAGCAGGTACCACATCTGAAGATCCAATGAGAAGCATTTCTGTGTAATCTGTGGGTTCACTTTAAAGATTCAGTTATGATGTTGGTTAGTTTAGTCTGCAGTTTGAAGAGTCCTGTGTGATGAGGATGGCGGTATATCCCTGCATTGAATGGATCATGTTGATCAAGGTTGGTTTTTGACCCTCAGCTCCTGCCAGTAGATTGTGGGCGAGGAGCTTCAGAACAACCGTGTGTATTCTGCAGGTGAAAGGAGCACAGCAAGTTCCAGGTAGACACTGACCTCTGGAGGTGGATGGTTAAGTCACCTGGAAACAGGCCCTGGAATACCGTCCTTCAGCCTCTCTACTGTTTTAGCCTCTGTTTTAGTTCATAATTAGAATTACAATCATGATAATGTGTTGTCAACATTTATTAATACTTTTCAAGACTTTTTAAGTCTTGTTGATGTTTGGCACCTCTTTTGCAAGAGACGGCAAGAGAACATTTGTTTTCCAGTACTTGTCTCGTCTTATCTTATCTTAAGATAAGACTTAACTTATCATCTTGCCCTCTAGGCCTCCAGACCCTCCTTGTTGTGTGTTGAGGTCCTGATGGTGATGCAGTTGCTATCCTACAGGGGGAGCCATCGGGTCATGAGGAGGAAGAAGGTCCAGAGGAAGGCTCCTTCAGTGTGGTGAAGATGATCGGTTACCATGGAAACATCACAGAGAGAACGATGACCAGCCAGATACAGTTGAGAACCCTAAACACACACACAATGCTTTGACAGTCAGCATCACCATGCACAACATGCACAATACCGTTTCATTAAGGCTTGGACAGACAAACAAACACCAGGTACAACACAATTATTACCGTTAATGAAAAGTCTTTGTCTGCCTGCCTGTCTGTCTGTCTGCCTGCCTGTCTGTTTGTCTGTCTGTCACACTGAAGGAGCTCACTCTCAGAAGGCCTTTGATGATCTGAGCACAGCGGAACTACAGTAAGGCTACCATGACCTGTCTGTCTGACTAAGAGGCTGTCTGTCTCTACCCGTCTACCGTCATGTCTGTCTGAGCGAGTGTGTCTTTCTGTTGTCACAAATGTGAGTTGAGAGTTGTGTAACTACCTCAAGCCGTGCGTGTGCATATCATTATAAATGTGTAAAATAATCAATAAAGACGGACTGACATGTGAATGTGTACATGAATCTACAAATGTGTATTGGAAGTGTGCGCGCGTGCGTGCGTGCATGTGTGCGTGTGTCTCTCTCTCAGTACCTCGGTGGCCCAGCTCCGAGGGCTGTAATGGCAGAGGAAGCTGCCCTGGTGCGCTGCTTATTACCCTGCACACCTAGAGAGACAACTAGACCAGCATGGAGCCCACAGGTAGAAAATGACCTGGACCTCACTGTTACTTCCTTTGTGTGTGGTTATATATTCATAGATTTATATATTACACACACACAATGTCATTCTCAACCAAAACACTCTACCTTGCAGGTTGCCAAGGTCCAGTTGGCTTGTCCGGAAGCAAAGCCAAAGTCTGCTGCTACAGTGGCTGGTACTATAATAATAATAATAATAATAATAAATTATATTCATAATGCACTTTTAATTTGTGTGGGCAAAACTCGAAGTGCTACAGAGTAAAAATGGTTTAAATAAAACAACAGAATAAAAGCAGCGACGTTTACGCCGGCATGGCAACCAGTGGGTTTTAAAAAAAAAATCGAGTGAAAAGCTATTCTAAAAAGATGTGTTTTTAGGCCTTTTTTTTTAAAACATCCACAGTCTGTGGTGTCCTCAGCTGGTTTGGGAGGGCGTTCCACAGTCTGTGGGGTCCTCAGCTGGTTTGGGAGGGCGTTCCACAGTCTGTGGTGTCCTCAGCTGGTTTGGGAGGGCGTTCCACAGTCTGTGATGTCCTCAGCTGGTTTGGGAGGGCGTTCCACAGTCTGTGGTGTCCTCAGCTGGTTTGGGAGGGCGTCCCACAGTCTGTGGTGTCCTCAGCTGGTTTGGGAGGGCGTCCCACAGTCTGTGGTGTCCTCAGCTGGTTTGGGAGGGCGTCCCACAGTCTGTGGTGTCCTCAGCTGGTTTGGGAGGGCGTTCCACAGTCTGTGGTGTCCTCAGCTGGTTTGGGAGGGCGTTCCACAGTCTGTGGTGTCCTCAGCTGGTTTGGGAGGGCGTTCCACAGTCTGTGGTGTCCTCAGCTGGTTTGGGAGGGCGTTCCACAGTCTGTGGTGTCCTCAGCTGGTTTGGGAGGGCGTTCCACAGTCTGTGGTGTCCTCAGCTGGTTTGGGAGGGCGTTCCACAGTCTGTGGTGTCCTCAGCTGGTTTGGGAGGGCGTTCCACAGTCTGTGGTGTCCTCAGCTGGTTTGGGAGGGCATTCCACAGTCTGTGGTGTCCTCAGCTGGTTTGGGAGGGTATTCCACAGTCTGTGGTGTCCTCAGCTGGTTTGGGAGGGTATTCCACAGTCTGTGGTGTCCTCAGCTGGTTTGGGAGGGCGTTCCACAGTCTGTGGTGTCCTCAGCTGGTTTGGGAGGGCGTTCCACAGTCTGTGGTGTCCTCAGCTGGTTTGGGAGGGCGTTCCACAGTCTGTGGTGTCCTCAGCTGGTTTGGGAGGGCATTCCACAGTCTCGGAGCAGCGGAGCAGAAGGCTCGGTCTCCCATGGTTTTCAGTTTGGTCCTGGGGGGGAAGGAGGAGGTTTGCCTTTTCAGAGCGTAGGCTCCTCCTGGAGGTTTGTGGGGTGAGAAGTTCTTTGATGTATGAGGGAGCATTGCCATGAATGCACTGATAGGTGAAGAGGGTGATTTTGTAGTCAATCCTGAGTGAGACCGGGAGCCAGTGCAATGATTTGAGTATGGGCGTGATGTGCTCATACTACCGCACTCTCATCAGGATCCTAGCAGCGCTGTTCTGGATGTACTGCAGCTTCTGGATGTTCTTGGCAGGAATCCCAATGAGAAGTGTGTTACAGTAGTCTAGCCTGGAGGAGACAAAGGCGTGGACAAGCTTTTCAGCATCTGATAGACTGAGTGTGGGGCGGAGTTTAGCGATATTTCTGAGGTGGTAGAAGGAGGTCTTGTTTGTTTGATGTGGGCCTCAAAGGTCAGATGAGGATCCATTTTAACACTCAGATTGGTGACAGTTGATGAGAGTGAAATGTTCTGACCGGAGAAGGTGATGCTGGAGATAAAGGATGAAAGGACCTGATGTGGAGTGCCAACTAGAATGGCTTCAGTCTTGGAGCTGTTTAATTGAAGGAAGTTGTGCTTCATCCACACCTTTATCTCCTCCAGGCATGTGGTTATGTTGGATGATGGCAGAGGTGCGGAGGGGGTTGGGTTTGTTCTGATGTAAACCATGTTCCCAGGGGAGCTCATGTCACCACTAGGGGAGCTATCGCTCCCCCTGCTCCCCTCCAGTTCGCACCCTGGCTGCTATAGCAGTCTATTAGCAGGGGTTCCCAAACGCCGGGCCGCGGACCGGTACCGGGCCGTGGAGGTGTTACTGCCGGGCGGCGAAACAGCTGTGTTTATCATCATATTTGACTCAAATAATTTGAGTATAGGTGAACGGCGGGCGGTAAAATCTATATATAGAGATGATATATATAGTATAATCTATATATATATAGGTTATATAGCGGTATAATCTATATATATAGATTAAATATATATCGGCGGCATAACGAGAGACTTTCAGTTACACGCGCTACTAAAGAGACTACGCGCCAGTGACGTGTCGGTCGCGAACGAGCCGGGGTTTGTGTTACGGTGCTCCGCGTACATGCGCGTTTATACTGAAATCGAGCCCTGCCGTTTTGTTAGGGGTGTGTGTTGACACACACTTTGACAACCGGTCCGCGAAAATTGACAACTGGTCCGCGAGATTTTTTTTCATGTATCTGCCG